>SSNR01000063.1:234129-302478 GCA_006937965.1 Callopanchax toddi | reverse complement strand
GGGGGGGGGGGGGGGGGGGGGGTCTCTCTCTCTCTCCCCCACTTACTGGAAGCCACATTCCTGCATCCTCGCTCACACAAGAGCCAGTAATGACTAAATAGTCCACCAGGATTAAAAGGGGAGGAGGGGGTGGATTTGGACCCATTCAGGGGTTCCTGCATCTGCATTTTGTGTGAGTTTGTTTTGAGCGCATTCATGTGGATCGGCGCCTTTTCTTTTTGTGTGTGTGTATTTTCCAGGCGAGTGAACTGTGAATTCTATGGTGTCTGAATCCGGAGCCAAAGCTGTTTCTTTTCCAGTAATTAATTTGCATCATTAAATGATTACTTTTTTTAAAATTCATTTAAAAAGCCTTTTAAGTACTGTATCGATCAATACGTTACAAAGATTAAACAATGAAGTGCCCTTACGCTAGCACTACACACACAGCAGTGTGCAGCCTGCATTTGTGGGAGGCGTTGATGGAAAAACTAAAGCGTCAGGGTGATTCAGATTGTAATTATTGCCTGTTTGACCTTTGAACTCCAAATATATTACATCTGATGCACCGATTTTCATGTTTTTAAGGCTGTTACCTCTTTAACAGCATTAGTAATTTTCTAATAGGCTCTAAGTGCCAATTTTATTTGAGTGACATCGCTCTTTCGCGGTTTACCTTTCGTGGCCTCTTGTTTGTCGGATTTATTTAGTGCAATTTTGCATGCCTTTTTACAGCGCATTCTGCGTTCTGACCACTGTCAATCGAGCTCCTCTGTGCAGCGTTGTTGCCTGTGTGTCGCTGACTCGTGGTGCAGTGCGTCCTCTTTGGAAAACTCGCGCTGGGTGCCTCTCCGCCGTACCGCAGAGCGAGTTTCTTCATCTGCACGCAGCAGGAGGTAGCTCACTTAGCAGCTTCTCAGCAGGTGAAACGCTGCTGCGGGCTTCATACCACGACAAAACACACAGTGCCCGGGCCGGATCTTTCAGACACGATCAATACATCAATTATATATTTTTATTCTGCCATTCTGACGGCCTGGTACCAAATGACCCGCAAGAGTGTTTAAACAAGTGTATAAAGTGTGTAGTGTGGGGTTTTACATGCAGTCTCAAAACATAATTGTAAAAACAATAAAGCTACTCCACTGATTTAGCCTTTTGTGGGTTATTTTTAGAACGTAACTCCCGCCATAAACGAGGGACCTCTGAATAGTATTATAAAATCTAATACAATGCATATTTATTAACATCAACCAATAAATATTTCAATGAAAATGGATTTTTCTAGATGTTATTTCCTGTATTCAGCTCTAAAGCGTATATGAATGAACCGGAACATGGACGATCTTCTTAAGGTTTTCTAGTAGTGTATACTGCAAAAGCAATGAGCTTCCCAGTGTGCACGACAGAGTGTGATGGGTTGACAATCACTTTGAGCATGCACAACACTTCTGTAGCAAGGTCATTGCACGTATAGGGGTTCTGGGCGGAGCACGGTGTCAGCATATCCATGGGAATGTGGCTTGATCATCATTAATCTGAATCAGGACTAGACATGACTCATGTTTCAGTGTCGTACAAAAAAATAGCTTTTATCAATGCTGTTCATTTTTCAGTTCCTGTGTCAAAACAATCAAATCTGAGATTTTTTTCCTGCTCTTTGACTCATCTTAGTCGTGATCCTGTCTCTCAGTCTGAACTTGGAACTAAAAAGTCCACTTCCAGTTGCAGATTGAAACTTCGCCCCTCGCACTGGATTTCAGTACGAAGGTGTAGTATTTCATTTTTGTGCTGTATATATATATATATAAAAAAAAAATCAATTCTGCTCACATAAATCTACCCATGGAATTTCATTCTTTCTTAGCAAATAAAATGTGTTCTCACTTATTGGATAGTCTAAGATTTGCAGCGTGCACGGCACAGAAGCAACCTTGAGGAAACTCTTCTGATTAGCAGAAATGCGCCGGTGCAACATCCAGGTGTCCTGAAACAGCAGGCAGCAGCGACTCTACTCCATATTCATATTTCATATTCATTCATGTTTCACTGTGGAAGAGAGATTAGCATATATATCATGTCACAGCCACCTGCCAGTTTATTTGAAGTTTTATCCTGCGTTGGTGCTTTTACAGACTCTTTCACCAAACCCCCTGAAAAAGTGAAATTTAATGATACCAGATGCTGCACTCATATTTATTCAGCACATGTTCTGCGAGTTCCAGTGCAACTCGATGACCATATTAAGATATTTCAGAACAGGCAGCCCAGAACAGGTAAAATAAACACTTTGGGAAGCATATTTCCTCTCTCTTGATTCAAAGCAGCTTTTAAGGCACTTACGGTCAACGCTTTGCAGAAACCACAAGACCTCTTCTAATCAAAGCCACATGCGGACCGGGGGCACAGCCTGGTCACCGAAATCAGCCGTGTTAACAAACCAAAGCGGCGCCCTTGACACCTTTTCCATCAGCTTGATCTAATTTTGTTTGTCTGCTTTCAGAAGAATGTTCGCAGACAATTTTTCACAGGAAAAAAGCGGAGGAACTTTCCCCCCTTCTTCGTTCCGTTGGCTTACTTTCTGCAGGCGGGGAATAACTCGAGCAGATCTGCGCGGGGCAGCCTGCACGGCCTCTGGTTCTGCTTGCTGCAGTGTAAGTTAATGATGAATGCAGTAGAACACCTCTTCAAAGCAAGTCTCATAACTAATGGAAGGTTGAAAAAGGAGCTATTGACGCAGCATGGTTGCAGCAGATGATCAATGGTTAGCGGTGAAGTGTTGAGGTCATTTTAAAAATTTTATTTGTGAAACGATTAAACAAAACAGATTTCTTCCATTTAATCCGTCAAGGTAAAATCCTGTTTGTAGGAAAATATGAAGATGATTCACGGAGTGTTCGTGATGCGTTTGAGTGCATAATTAGGAAGACGATGATGCTTCTGATGCATTTAGAGATGTTTTTAGAACTGCTTTTGGAAATTCTATTAGAATTGCATCATCCTTTCTTTTAGTTTCAGGATTTACTTCAGTTCCAGCTCCGTGTCGGTGTTCTCGCTTGTGAAAGCAAATGTTTCAGTCAGCCTTTCTCTGCAGCCATTTGTCTGTTCCGTTACCGTGTTCTTGGTTTGGATCTCGATGTTTTTGAACATTTCTTATTAGGATCAACTTGTCTCATCACTTTAATGTTTTTTGTATTTCCTGAAGTAGTTTCTCTGGCTTGTTTTTCTTTCTGCTCCCACACAGTCTTTGTTTGCTGGATATCACACCTGCCCCGTGTTGCTCGGTATTTACAGACTCAGATTTTCAGCTCTTCTCTGCCTGATCTTTGTCCTTCCTCTGTTGTGTTTTCACATCCAGTCAAGATGAGCCTTTTTTCAGTTTTCCTCTAGGATTCCTCTCTGGTGAAACATTATTTACATTTTCCACACACCTCCGAGACCTTTCTTGTGTTTAGTTTATTCCTGCATCACTTTCATCCAATTGCAAGATGCCATTTTTAATCAATAGCAATTAGTTCTATTGCTTGAAATCCAATTTAAATCTGAGCTTTTGAATTTGTTCTATTTTGGGAGACTATTGTTTTAATATTGTTTTCTATGTTGCTGGACCAAAATAAAAAATGCAACACTTTCATGCATGGTGCCTGGTAAAAGTCTGAACAATAGTTAATTCAAAAGAATCAGTTTCAAACTTCTGAGAGACTTATTACTGTAAGTAGGGATGCACCGATACCAGATTTATTTCAAACCGAGTACAAGTGTGAGTACTTACATATAAGTACTTGCCAATACCGAGTACCAATACAAATGCCATTTATCTAAATCATGATTTAGTACAAGAGAAAAAATAAGTTAAATACTAGTTTAGCCATTTTTAAATAGTTTTTAAACACAATAACTTTGATTATTTTAGAACAAGACAGCTCATTGTTTCACTATAAAGTAAAAAGTCACATTCATCTAAAGGAAAGGTTGAGCTAATCAGCTCCACTGGTTTCCTCTGAGTACCTGTTAGCGGCTAAATTAAACATGCTAATGATTTGGGAATTGATTGGGCATTAGGATACTGGAACTTAACCGAACCAAACGTCGGTACTGTGAGGATTCGGACAGTGTGTGTACTACTGCTACATAAAAACAACTACTAATATTACTACAACACAAGTACATTGACTCCATCTGCTCCAAAGTTAGCTCCAGTTAGCTGCTGTTGGCTTTTGCTGCAGCTTAACTGAGAGCTGAGCATCACGCTATGTTATAGTATCGGTTCCATAGTATCAGAGTACTTTTATGAGTACATGATTTTAGTATCCGATCAATACCGGACTGGTACCTAATTCGGTACTTTTTACAGCACCGACCTAATTCCGTGGTACTGACCGAGAACCAACTTATGTGATGAAACGGTACCTTGTCTCGGTACCTGTCCATCATTACTGAGAACTTGTTGTGAGACAGCGATTAAGCCTGATAAGTTGTCACTGATCCTGCGCTCGCGTCACCAGGCGTGGCCATGTTGTGTGCGTTGCTGCATGTCAAAGGAGCTACAATGGGATGGAGATTTCGCCTGCTGCGTCCGCCTAGAAGCTGTAGCCCTCTTCACTGGAGGTTTGTTCATTGTGATTGTAAGGTGGACAACTGCTGGGCATATGTTCCAGTACGATCACATTACCATATTTTAATTACTGTATTTGTTGTGTTTGCTTTATTTAAAGATAGAAGACGATACCCAGCAGGAGGGGGAAAGAAGAAATGAGCAGCAGCTAGGGGAAGAAATATCAGAGGGAGAAGAAATGACATGTGGAAGGTACCCATCTACCCATCCATACATACCAGTATTGGTGCATCCCTAACAGATAAGTACAAATCCCTGCAATTTTGTGCAAGAAATAAATGTTTCTGAATCAATACTACTAATACTTCATGACACATCATATAATAACAAATAAATCAGGGTCAAATGTATTTGCAGTGTATTTGTAGGCATGTTTAATTTGATCAACTAGCAACGACTCATTGCAGAAATTTGTGCCTGTTGAAAATCCTGAAACTTCAGAAAGACACTTTGATTATACCATCACATACATGGTGATCTGCTTTAACTCAAAACATCCCGCTCTGTGGTGCTGAGTGTGTGTTTGGTTCCGCCAGTTGAAGGTTACAGGTTTTAGAGCCGCTCTGCTCATTTGCCCAGTCTGCTCTAACACTCGCTGCAACCTCTCCTGCTCATGTTTGCTTTCAGTTGAAAATACGCTACCGCCGAGAGTCCAGGAGCGAGACTTCAGAGCAGATTTGTTGCAGAAATATTTGTCCTTGGTGGTTGAATAATAGTGTTTTCAGCTTGCTTGCTAGTCCCGTTGCCTGAGCCTTCTTGATTCCACTCGTTTGCGGTTGACTTCTCAACCTCAGGATGTCACTGGAAGCCGGATGACAGTTTTCTGCTCAGTGGTGTGACAATTTGAGATAAATGCAGCTACCAGATAGTTCTTGAGCTGGAACTTATCGCCAGCCGAGGTCTTTTGCAATATTTATGCAGCTTGTAGAATCACAAGACCGCTAATAACCCTCCTAAGCTTTTGCTGCTAATTTCTTGTGTTGCAGAGCTGCATACTGCAGCCTCTCCTTCATAACAAAATCATGTCCCTTTTATGTATTGGACACAGTTACTGGGAACATTTTGCCTGTCGTTTTCATGACAGATAGTCCACATCTCCTCTGCAGGGACACTCCACAGCATCCAGCCATCCATCCGTTGTCTACACCAGCTCTGTCTTTTAAGAGTCCCAGAAGGACTTCATCTTCTCCAGCATGCACCGGCTGGGAGACGGAGGAGCACGCATCCTCAGGCAAGAACTCCATCAAAAAGTCATAAAAATACTGGAGAAAACATGAGCACCACCATAACGAAACCATGGATGTTTAACTAAAACACGTTAAACACAGACGTTTAAGGTGGCTTATGCAAAAATAACGTTTTCTGATTGTTTAGAATAAAAATACAATTTTATATTGTATATGACAGTAAAACATTAATTACATGGTTTCATCATAACAACTATTTTATTCTATAAAAACTAAAACAGAGATAAATAAATCTTACAGGTTATTAGAAGATGAATTTGAGGAAAAAAAATCTAACTGATTTTTTTATCTGTAACTATTAAAAGTTTGATACATGAATAAAAATCCTGAAAAAATATTTTTATATGGAACTGTTCATTGAATGGCAATAATATATTGTTTCTACAATTCTATTCTATGCTGCATTTAGTAATAATACAATTTTTTATAATAAAAAAAATTGGTACTACAGCAGGTTTAATCCTCTTCAATAAATAGAGCTCTTTTAATTAGGTGCATGAAATACATGTAGCATCACAGGATTAATATTTTAGTAAAATACTGCATCACTGGTTTTCATGAGGGTAAAAATAAAACTATGTGGTGCTGCTGATAGAAACATAGATTGTGTTCTCGACTACATTTCAGTTATATTCCCAAAGCCACTAGTTTGTTCACAGGGAAGTAAAACAGGTAATTAAGAAAGAAAACTGAGTTTAATTATAGAGGAAATGGAAATATTGAAAAAAGTACAAGAACCATTCAGACTCCCGTGAGTCCTCCTAAGAGTTTTTTTTAAAGTGCTTCTCATCTGAAAAAAGTCCACTCGCCTTTAAATGAAAACTTTAAGGATTTGCACAATTCTGAATTACTTGACTCGACACCATCACCCACCAGCCACTTTATTAGGTACACCTGTTCAGTTCCTTAAGACACACAGCTAACCAGCCAATCACATGGCGGCAACTCAATGCATTCAGGCGTCTAGAGTTCAAACTCAGCATCAGAATGATGAAAAATGGATATTTAAGAGTTACTGAACAAAGCATAGTTGTCTACTGGGATTTTCTCCAACCATTTTTAGGTTTTATATAGAATGGTATGAAAAATAGAAAATAGCAGCAGTAGTATGGATAAAAAAGTTTTGTTGAGGTCAAGGAGAATGTGCAGCCAAAGGAAACATAACTAAGGTAACAAAGATTAAGATGGTTCTGAAGGCAAAAGGAGGTCCACCTTAGTACTAAAGTATACCTAATAAAATGACCAATGAGCGTGAGTCCTCAGTAACACAACTAGTCCCTCTCTGTGATCTCCACAGTAATTTGACCTTGCTGTGTTCTGTTAGAAGTGATAAACTCATTCCAGCTGATATAGATTGAGCAGAGGGTGAAGCAGATGGTTGAGGATCCTTTTGTCACTAATAAAGAGGCAAATTCTTTAAAGTGAAAAGACGGAGGGATGATAAAGAGATCTTCAAACTTTTACGGTTTCGTTCTGATATAATTATGCAATGCATTTGTTTTGGAGAGCATGAGGGGGGGGGGGGGGGGGGGAGTGCTAATTTACTTAAGCTACAAATTTATTTGATGAAGTCGCAGGAAATTGATATTGGCTTGCTCAGCAATGTGTGCAATGGAAACATAATAAAGTGCAGCATTTAGCCTGATGTTTTTCAGCGTGATGGAAACATATGCATTTCCAAAGGCGTGCACAGATTTACTACTGCTTCAGATTTGAAGTTATTTTTCAATCCATTCGATTTTTTCTCCACCTACATCATTAAACGCACCATATGCTCACAGAGTCCCAATGCACAGGAATCTGATGGATCTCAGCAGAGTTACATATCATCGCATACAGGATGGAGGAGGAGATATTAGGCTAATGAGTGTAATTATAATCCTAATGGCCTCACCATTGTACTTTGTTATTAAGGGTTCAGAGTTCTAATGATTCTGACCTACGTCTCTCCTTCCTCCTTATTCCCTCGCCCGACACCGTCCCCTAATGCGGCTGCCCTCCCTCGTTCTCGTGCACACGCATGCACGCGGGTCTAATGAACTTGTATATGCACATGTGTAGGTGGGTGGATATGTTTCACCCCTAACGACCTGTCTTCCAAATAGGCCATTAAAGTGAGTCATTGTAACCACATGCAGCATAATAAGTCGTGAAGAGAGCCAGCGGAGGAAAATTAAATAACAAAACATTTTTGACTTTGTCATAATGGTTGTAATATGGAGCCATAAAACATATAGGAAACATAGAAAGCTGGATCGGAACGCTGTTAGTCACCAGTAGAACATATAAGTTAGTACTGTGTACTTGGAGTATTACTATCAGCTAGGATTATGGTCCATTCACAGCTTCATAAAGTTGGGTTTTGATTGCATTCAATCACATAATTTTTACTCGTATATGGATTGAGCAAACGACTTTTAACGCTAACTATAAAAGTTCTAAAACGTGTTATCAATCCCTAGTTTTGTGGCAGATTTTTTCGCACGTCATTTTTCTTATTTGGTGCCACTTCCATTGGGTTTCTTTTGCACCAATGATCCATTGAAAAAAAAAAAAAAAAGCATTATCTTGTACCTTGCCTACTTTTTGGTGAATTTTGTTGAGATGTCAATAAAAAATGTACATTTTGCATTTTATTGAATTTAATTATTTGTATGGAGACAATTATTAAGCATTAACAATACCATACACTTTTACATTTAGTTTGCCCTGGCTGTTCTTTGGTAAACACAATTGTTTTTTCCAAAAAGCAAAATTGCAGATAGGCAGAGAGCATTTGTTCTGAAATCAAGTTATTAATAGTCATCCCTAATAAAACATACTGTACCTTTTGCTGGTTGGATATTTTCTCAACAAAATACCTTTAAAATAAAATTTAAAAAATTCCAGGATGGCAAAAGTTGAGTGCAGCTTACTAATGTCATAAAGTCAACCATTAAAACCAGAACAGAAATCAATTCAAATCCAGCTCTTTAACTTTAACTCTGGAAAGCTGTAGATTTTAACAAGTTGTGTATTTTTTTTTACTTTGACATGGAAGTTTTTCACATTTGTCAATGAAATGTAGTTTAGTTGTTTTCTTTTACTCATAAATTTACAATAATCAAATTATAAGGAGATTTAAAAAGGAAAATCATCAATGGATGCTATGATTGTCATTTACAAAATACCTGAGAGATTTCAGAAAAAAATTTAATTATAAGGACATGTTTGTCTTTTTTCATACAAACAGTAAGTGGTTAAAATAAAATGTAAATAATATAACTTTCATCTGGAACATAGCGGTTGTGTGAGTTCTACTGGAGAACACTAATATAATAACTCATGTAGTTTTAAACATTATGAGGACGAGGTCAACACTCACTAGTGCACTCACTATATTCCAGTAATATCATGTTCACTTCATTCAGGCTGCCCTTTGTCCATTTCCCCTCAGAATGTTTTGACTTTGTTCTGAACCTTTCAATTTAAACCCCAAACTGGGAAGCAAAAAACCCCTAAAATCAATAATTCACCTGCCTTTTCAACGCTTCTGTAAAAAGAATTACTCCCAACCACAAACTCAAATTGAACATATTTGGTTAAAAAAATGTTGTGTTTGGGCAAAAATCACATATATTCACTTTTAATCATTTTCACTGTTTTATATAAATCAACTGTACTGGTTAACATTCACATCAAACTGGTTTAACGGGTGGTGTTTCAATGAAAGGTGCTTTTTTCATTTCCTAAAAAGCTGCATTATTGGCTTGACAGTAACAATTTGTGAATCTACCATGTCAAAGCATTTACTGTAGATGAGTCTCAAAATTGCTTTTGATTAAATACTTTTTAATGCAATATTTTTCAGTAAATATCAAGATAAAGTAAAATATGAGGCAAAAACATATGAAGAGGTAAATCATTCAGTTGGAGGTGATTGTAGCAGCAGTTTGTGTGTTTTTAGTCAAATATCAAGCAGCAAAATGTTTATTAGTTCAGAATGGACTTTCCTGATCCTGTTTCTGCTTCTAGATTTCATGTTTAATTCATTGTGAGACCGTAGGCATGTTACAAACCTCCTACTGTCAAAAAAACTCAAGCGGCAATGATTTTGTTGTGCTCAAAAAAATACTTTAAATAGCATAAAATAAAAACCTCCATAAATGTTGGCTTTTATAAGGTGCAAAGAAAGCATTATGTGTCAGAACTCTTATGATTTATGAAGCCTTCACGGTATTGGTCCAGTATAGTTCATGACAGCTGGCAAAGCCATTAATCATATGATGTGTATCTTGCTCTTCCCACGGGGCTGATCTACTGTCATTGATCATTTTCACGTCAACGCCGTCAGAGACAGAGCCTGCAGATCCTAAACTTTAAATAAAAATGAAGGGGAAGTTTTCTAATGGAGCCTAGTGGTTCGGACCGCTGTGACTCGTGACCGGGCCGTCCTGTAAGTTCACAGAGTCTCTTCACCAGTGGAGTTTGTAAATTTTTTACACGAGCGTGGTCACTCTCAGCGAGTGGGAATAATCCCTTTTTGGATTAACCTGGATGCTCACTGATGTAGTAAATACCAAAAGGCAGGTTGGAGCTTTCATCTTAATTAAAGATGGAGGGCTTTGATTTTATGCAGATCAGACTGAGGTGACTCTTTGGAACACATCATATTTGTCATGACCTTAAGATAAAGCAACTTTGATCAGATGTAGCAATGAACACTTCAGAAAGAAAAAAAACGAGTCTACTTATGATCAAAAGAGCGGCGCGGTGATTTAATGTAACCCACAGCTCTGTTTGACGTGTTTGTCCTTCTGTGTATGGACTGCAAAACGTAGCAATACACCGCAGGGCTATTTATCCAAACCTAAATATATATTTGTTCTTTTTTAAAATTAAATAGTAAATTTGTCTTATTTACAGCCTTGCTCAGGGTAACTGGAGGATATCTGAAGGAATGTATCCCCTCATAGGCTGTAATCTGACTCAAACCAATTCCAGCCTAGAGTATTAACACTTTTATCAAACTCCTGCCATATCCAGTCCTATACATGTCTACTGCCCTCTAGTGGAGGATCTACAGGTGGAAAGAGACAGTTTTATTTTTCTATTATATAATTAGAAAATAAAACAGATGATTTTACAGTAGTATTAGTCACTGTCACATCATTAAAAACTTGAATTTTTATTATTATTTTATATTTCTATTTTAAAAGGATTAATGTACACCAAGCAGGTTTTGCCCAAAATACAAATTAAACAATGTATCAACTTTATTTTATAAAGCCCAATAGTAATTTAGGACTTACATTTAAAATAAGCTAAAAAAACAAAATGTCAACGTTTTAAAATGTATAAACCTTGTAATAAATGTTAAGGAAACCATGAGAAATGTTAAAGCTGCTGCTAGTGACTGGTTAGGGTAACCATGGTAACCATGTACCTGTGAGAGACAGACACAACTACACATCTTTAATAGAAATTGACCCTCAAACCAACACTTGTTCTGCAAAAACTTTCAGTTTTGCCAAAAATGATTGAATGATGGAGTAGTGGAAATATCTACAGGGTTTTATTGAGGATGTTATAAAGTTAAGTTTAAATAAGACCTTTCAGTTTTAGTTTGAGGATAAAATCATGAGATTTGATATAATTGAGTTCTATGTGAACTTGAGGGTGCACACTGCACTTAGAAGAGATTTGAGAGAAAACAGTAAGTCCGGTAGACAACAATGCCTACATGTTGATGCACAAGTTATAAAAGTAGTAAAACTGTTGTGAGAGTTTGTTTTCAAATATTTTAGGCAGTTGGGACAGCTCAAAATGTAGAGCGCATGACATCATCACGCTAAGGGCCGGTTTACACGCCGGGATTGTCAAATTGCCAGCTGATTTCAAATCATGAGAAACCCACACGTGGCGTTAAATGTAAACTGTTTTGGTCTTACAGTGTGTGGCGCGCGGCCTCACGGACAAAACAACACATCACACGCAAACCGATTTCACCCATAAACATTCTCAGGGCAGACCTGAAATCTCGCAGAACTTCTCGAGAACAAAAGAGATTATAAATAACAATGCAACCATGACAGTTTTTGAAAGAAAATTAAAGAATATTCCCCTTGCTCTGTGCAGCGTACGTCTGTCACCCACTTTCTAAATGGCTGCACGTCACATTCCACAGGCTGCATGCTCGTCTGTTCTTAGGAAACACCACACACGCTGCAATATGGGCCAAGAATATCCAACATGTTGGATTTCCCTGATTTGTGATTGGAGTGGTTTCAACATCCTTCCAAGCGGACCAAAGCACTCTTAACACACGACAGAAATATCTAATGAGATTATCTTTAGAGCCCTTTTGGTAATCAGGGGCGTCCCTAAGATTGTTTAAATTTTGACTGATGTTTCTACTGTGAAATCTGAGCAATAAAGATCCAAAGACGTTTGGGTTTTCTCACTTTTTTGAACCAAAACCACATTATTATGTATGGGAAATGTGCAGATTTCTGCATGTTTTGTCACAACACATTCCTGATGAAGTCACATGTTTTGATTAATTATTGTTTTTTTTCTAATGCTGCAAAAACATATATATAAGTCAAGAAAGAAATGGATGAAGGTGGAGAAAACATTAACAAGGGTGCTTCTGTCCCTAATTATTACAAAGACACTGACATTTTTGTGCATTTTTCTTGCATGCACCTCATACTTTCTGTGATGTTCAGCAGTAGATGTCCTAGTGTGGAGGTGGAATGGAAATTCTCTGAAGTAAAGACTTGAAGCCTTGCACTACACAAAGCCCTTCAGCTTATTTCTTTGTCTATTCTTTACAGAATGTGTTTTTCTTTTCCTTTACATGGATGTCTCTTTTTTTCACACTACATGGTCAGAATTTCTTCATATTTTACTTTAAAGCAAAAAAAAAAAAAAAAAACACACATATTCATGAATGTGCTGGTATGCGCTCTCATTGTGAGTGTGTAGCCCGCACACTAGCGTAAAGCACTGAAGTCTTTAAATGAAAAAGAATTCTTTTATTAATGAAAAATTTAACCGTGAGCTCTCAACTTTTAACACTGCATTCTCTTTGCAGAGCTGCAGCTGTAGAGAGGATGTCTTCCATCAAGTTTAGCTTTGTGGAGCCCTGACATTGACGGAGCTTAACATTTTAAAACTGTTGCCACAAACTGTTCAAGCACCCTGTTAAAGTTCAAAGATTATCAATAGCTCATAGAGACATGGTAATCAAGTTTCACACTGTACACAGCATGGGCCGCAACCAATTTTCAGAGATTGTGAGTAAAGCCTGCAGCGCTCAACGGCAATAGTGTTTTAATCACTCTGTCACAGACCTGAGGCCAGCTTTAAGAGCGCAGTAAAAGATGATGAATGATGGCTTCGGCATAACCGGTGTAGTCTGCAGGATTGCTAAGATGCTACAATGGAAAAAGCTGATTAGTGGCATCTGGGAGGATGATTAATTGATGCAAACACATTTCAATTTAACGGCTCTTTGATCAATTATTAATGAACACCCTCCTCCGCCACCCCCGACCTCTTCTTTTATTATGTGCAACTTCAATTAACAGGCGCTCTGCTCTGACCTGCTGTATCACAGGCTCTCTCATGCAATGCTGAAACACCACAAGTCTGCAAGCCGACGGGACTCAAGTAGAGGGAAAACGAAGCAACATGGAGAAAAAAAAAACAACTTTCGCATCTCTGATTTAGTTAGAGTTTTTGCTTGAAGGTGCTGATTTAATCTGCAAATTAATAAACAGCTGATTTTATATTTAAAGGTAATTTCCTCTCAGTAAATTGCAGAAGCTGCGATTGGGGGATTTATCTTCGGTCCCCCGGAGAGGGAGTGCTCATGAATGTACTGCAGGTAAGTTGGCAATTGTTCCCCCGAAGGCATCTCTGCCTTCAGTCGCTGCTCATCCTGTGGACTGGTGAAAATAAGAAAATGGAAAAGAATGTTTGAGAACTGTCTCCGGGGGCTTATAGTGAAAATGCTCCCAGTGCAGTGGGGGATTTGATTGTTGTTTCTGATTGCCAGGTAGCCGAGGAATATTTGATGCCCACTTAAAATTGACAGCGACCAGAAATCGGAAGCAGCGGCTTAATGACTGCGTTTGCTCTTTCTCGGTGGAGGTCAAAACGGCGTCGGAAGATGAAATATTTAAGAGGATTTAATCGATTCGGTTTATGCAGCAGTCAGGATTATTACAGTTTGCATCAATTGTTTGTGCATTGCAAATTAATTATGATGGAGTTTACGACAAAGGCATCTGCAGCACGAATCTGGCTCGTAGTTTCACTCCGGAGAAAGTGTTTGGCACTTTCTGGAGTTTTAAATGGTGCATAGCCTGTAATACTTCAAAACCCATTTTGCTAAAGGGGCAAGTGATGCCTTCCATATCATTTTATTGCAGTCGTCTCTCTTTTTATTGGCGTGTTTACTCCATGGGAAGGGATCTTTACCCCCTCGCTCTCACCGTTATAAATAATTCATTAGGAGAGAGGGGATAACAAGAGTGTAAAGAAAAATATATGTGTTGCTACTGATCTGGGAGAGAAGCCAAAGGATGTGTCACACACAGTTATGGGGAAAATGATAATTCTTCACGTGTATTGCTTTGTCCCCACTTGTCCATTTGGCTGTGCTCTCAGCTCTACAGGCCAGCGTGGACGGGGAACATTAAGACACAGGTGGACTGATAGGGGTTGAAAGTGACCCTCGATCTCCTCGTTGCTGCAGAGCATCGGGCTCAGCCTCTCCCACCCTCACGGCTCTTAATTGCTCGGTGAACCTGGCTGCAACATTGAGCTCCATGACTTACCGGCCCCCTGAGACTGTATTACGAGTGCTCTGTTCGGCTAATTGCCTTTTTTGTCCCTCATCATCCGCGTGCAGTTTGTCCACACATGCAGCGACAGACCGATCTTTATGACGCCTTCCCTTTAGGTCCCCCCCCCCTTCACCATCACATGCAGAACTGCAGCCGGTGAAAGCTAATGGTATTTTCTCTTTCCTAAAGTAATGAAGTTACTCAGTATGGATTTCTTTTGCCAAGAACTGCAGTGCTACACTCTTAGCACTTTTTGTGTGAGCCATAATTCAAGGACACGGGCTAATTTGATTTATAAAAGACCTTTATGGTTCAAAGTCTTTGGTTCCACCAGAAGGGGCTCGACAAATTAATTATTTTGTGAACATTTAAGCAACCCTTAGAAAACAGAAGCACAGCAGCGAAGTGACTTTTTTGTGCCCCTTTAATAAAAACAGAGAGAAATAATAAAAAAAGCAAATTCAATGCACAGAAATAGAAAATTGCTCATCAGCATCACATCACTTATCAACTGTTCATGAATTATATTTGCAATATTAAATGCAGCGAAGATCTCGACTTATTTCATGCGAGTCAGCCGAGGTGAGAGCCTGCATTCAGACAAGGCTGGGGGCAGATTTTAAGCTATTTTATGGGATATTAAACCGAACGGAGGCTGAGCTTTCACTCCCACAGGAAAGAGAAGAAGCAAATTTATACCCACGGAATACAAATGCACCAAATTGCAGTTAAAGTCTGTGTTCTTTCTCTCACCTCAACCTCCTACAAATGGACTGCTCTCTGCTGACAATAATCAGACAGAAAAAAAAAAATCATGTTGGATTTCCTTTTAGTAATAAAGAGATGTTACAGACTGTAGGGGGCTTATGTTCACCCTTAGTTGTATTGAGTCTGCTGCTCATTTGGGGCACTCATCCTGATTTCCCACATGAAAGTCTGTGAATCAGCGTTTTTCAGAGCGTAGGGGACCACTTCTCAGTCCTTACTGCCATTTGAGGTAGTTTGCCGTTGTTCTGGCCGTTTATATGTTTATCTGTTTGGCTCTTGCGTCAGAGTAGATTCTTCCTTTGCCCAATAGGTTACCCTGGGTGATGTAACTGTCAGGATTTCAGTCTATTCTCAGAAGACCTCCCTATACTGTTTCCCCTCGTCCTCTTTTTGTTATCTGATCTCAGGCGGAGCTGTAGGCTGTGTCTGGCAGTGCTGTGCTGCCACCTGAAGATGGTACTTCTATCCCTTGGGTCTGACTCAGACACACCTGCAGTTTGTTGGCTCTCATCATCAGCAGTCACCTCTCATCTGCTGGAGATGCTTGACCATTCCTGTTGATTCTCCAGTGCCCTGCCTCTGTGTGACCTTACTGTTGATTTCCTTCTGGAGCTAACTGAACCCTTATGTGAACCACTGGAATCAAACTGGCATTTTCCTCAGAAGATCCTGTGCGTGGATCCCACACCTTACAATCACTCGCCCCACCTGCCCACTCCTCTTCAGTCTGCATCTCCTTCTGGAGCAACCTGGATCACATCATTATCACCTTATAAAACATGTTTCTTTGCAAATCAAATATGGATTTCCTTATCCTGTCCAGTATTTAGACATAAGTTCTTACTAAAAACTTCATTTTAACCTTACTAAATTAAAAAGGCCAATGTTTTTACAAGTTTTAATATCAGATCTATATTTGTTTAATAAAAAATATTCCCAAATATCAACACATTAGCATACATAAACAGAGAACAGGATAACATTCTTGTTCAACATACAGTATTCCATGTTTTATGAATATAATAACAATAGAGTGAGATAATTTACCTTGCAGATTTTCATTTTTGTTATACACTTACTTGTAATTTATTATTTTATGCCATGTTTGTGTGCAGGAATCTAGACGAGACTTTCAGCTCCTCACCTTGAGTGAGAAAAAAAAAAAAAACATGGCGGAGCTACTAAAAGAAATAAAGCTAATAATGTCTCTTTATCACTTGCATACAACAAATTACCTACACCAGCAGAGTAGGGTTAATAAATTGGCTGGTGGTTGAAAAAGGTTTTAAATTAAAAGTTCATAAACTGTTGAGCAAATGTCTAAAACAAGATTGCGAGGTCAAGAGTTCCAGATTCATTATATATGTGTTTATATTTACCAGAATGAGACCATGACCTGGTGCTTGCTGCTGCACGGATGTCTGGGAAATTCCAGATAAAAGAAAGAGTGTGTGGATGGATATTATTCTGTACAAATGACCTCTCATTCAAGAACATCTGCCCTTTTGCATGAGCTATGAATCAGTATTTGGGACATGACCTTTTAAAACAACGAGATATTTACCCAAAGGAAGGTGCCGGCCTATTAGCGGTGCTGGAAAGATGAACATATCTCCACACAGTGTGAGATTGGCTGAAGGCATTATGAGGGGGGATAATGACTGTCTAAATAGCCTGTTTAATGGTTAAATCCGGCAATTATAACACAAAGACCGACTCACATTTCTCACAATGTATGCCTCTTTATTTTTTTCCCTTCTCGCAAATCAAGTTTCTTCTCATATCTTGTTTTTTTTAATGCTGTGAATGTTTTTGTTTACATCATTTCCTCATTTATATTCATTGTTTAGATACAGACGTGTGCAAAAATATGCAGAAACTGCAAAAGAAAGGCAGCGTCGTCAAATAGGGAACACTTTTACCTGCCTGCTGCCTTTGATTCCAGCCTTTTTCCACGCTTGTCGATAGTGTCTGCAGAAGAAAAGCCCTCTTTGTGCTTCTGTGCAAGGCTGTGCTGAGTATCAACAATGTTAATGAAGACCGCTCCCTACACATTACTGCACATAAGCTATACATGAGCGTGAGAGATTGTCGTTCCCACACTTTTTGTCTGTCTTTTCATATTTCGTTCTCGTGTCACTTCCCCTCCCTTTTGCGGTCTTCACTCCTCTGTTTCAACACATCTTTTCCTCCTCCTCCTCTTTTGGTCTCTCCTCCCTTTTTCACTGGCATCAAAGAAGTGCATAACCTGAAAGGAATACACGTGTTAATCACCATCTCCGTAGAATTAAATCCAACCGCTCTGACAATTCATGTGCAAAAGAGAGCTCTCAGAATTCATACGCAATATGCAGAGCGTTTACATGGATAACAGCGTTAAAACATTAAGTAGGAGGTTCTGAGGAAAGCGGCTCTCGCAGGAGATCAAAACCCTCTCAGTGTTGTGCACAGACTGGTGTTCTAATAGGTTTCTGTTGCAGTTCTTGCAGTGTTTTAGTAAAATAGGTACACTCATCAAAGTGCAATGTTTTATGAACATTTTTAGGGTTATCTGTTATCTGCAAGTATCAACCCAAAACCTAAAGGCTCCACAGAGCAGCTTCTGTTAATCACCCTCTTGAACTTCACGTGATTCTATAAAGAAAACCACGAGTAATAAATATTAAATAATGCAGTTATTATTGAAGCTTTATTACTTAGATGTTAAAACGCATTAAATAAACAGCACAATAGTTGCCCTTACAGAAAAACCACATGCAATTCACATGTGAAACTGTCATGTGACCTACATGTAAAACACACGTTATCCACGTGTTTCTCGTGTGACTTTGGAACAAAAAAACTGGAACTTCACATGGGAGGAAAAACATGTTAAATTAACATGTTTTTATTTATTTATAACCTTTATTTAACCAGGAAAAAAAAGTCTCATCGAGATGAAAAATCTCGTCCAGGCCAAGTCAGACAGCAGGGTTACACAACAATTACAACATTCGTCCATGCATACAAGATGAACAATTGTAAATGTAAAACACATGTTCAGCCTATGTGATTTTGAAAGTCTTTTAAAATGTTCATGTGATCCCGTGATGTCACGTTTTTCCACATGGGCTCACATGAGAAGAACATGGTCATTTCTTTGGGTTTTTCCATGACGGCAGTGAGTTTACGTCAGTGTTTAAACGGTCAAGCTTTTGCAAATGTTATGCTGTTTTTGGCACGCTAATTAATAAAGTGTGAATGAATTATTTATAAAGGTTGTTGAAGTGGTGCTTCAAACAATTCTCATTGCTGCAGAATTAGTTCATAAACTTTTAGTTTTTTAAGGGTTTAGGGTTTGTTTACTTTAACTAGTTAGTACAAAAACATCAGAAAAATGAACAGTTTGGTTCAAACAGCAAGTCATTTATTGGTTTATCATCCCTCTACGTTATCAGAAAGAAATTCAGCTCAATTCAAGATGGCCACAGCTAAATGATTTTTCAAAATAAGATGATTTTAGTTTACTGTAAACATCTGCAACTGACTTGCAAGGTGTCGGGGAATATAAACTTTAATATTAAATGTAAACGTCTCCTATCGGTTCTCAGAAGTCTTATCAGTCACTGACACATAGCTCAGTCAGATGTTTCAGTTTGGATTCTGACAGTTTGACATAATGTGAGTTTTTTTTTAATAAACATATAACTTTCTCTGATGTTTACATAGATGTAGCAGCATTTTCTGAAGTAAAACTAGGATTTACAATAAGTTTATATCCAAAAATCTATATTATAGACTTCTAAGCTTATGGTTGTTCCACATCATTTTTAGAACAGTGGGGATTGTTATGTATCTGTAGTTTAATTAGTCAACTTTAACACAGCACTATATGTAAATAATTTAAGTTAAACTTCAGAGCCATTTGTTTCAGAGTTTTTATTTATTAATCATATTTTCTCCACTCTACTGCACGGCGTTTTTGGAAACTACACAGTATCATCCAGTGTTTGCATGCAATATTTTTCTGTAATTATATAAAGGACAGCAAAAATAAAACGAAGCTTTTGGACACACTTCAACAGCATGTGGAATTTCACTTGCAAATATTTCTAATGTGCTAATATGGCTGCTTTAGTTCCTCTCAACTTTCTCAAAAGTGAACGGTGATTGATTGCTATTCAGTAAAAAAAAAAAAAACACACTTTTTGAGCTCAGTACAAACTTTGGTCATAGTCTCTGAGCATGCACAGTTAGCATGACTATGACAACACAGAATGGTTGTGTTTATTTCTGCAATTGACTGACATATTTTTTAATAAAACCTGATAATTCAGGGCAAGGAACATTAATTGAACATGTCTCAGTGATACAAGGGTTTACGTGGACAATAAACAAAGTCCGTCACCTCACTGTTATTTGAGCAGAGGACGGTTTTATCAGATCTGACTCATAAAAACACAGAAGAGTTCAAACTGTTCATAAAGGCTCAGACAGACAGGGTTAGACCATGTAGCTCAGGATCAGAGCATACCGTCTCCCTGTATTTAGTTCTGGTAGTCCCGCCCCCAGATTATCTGACCAATCAGCAAGCAGAGTGCATTTAGTTTTGTTTGCAGTTTTTTCAGTTAGAAAAATTGTTGACAATTTACTATTTGAAATAAATTAAAGTCAGTTTTGTTTAGAAGACTGAATTGTTTTTGTGTCTCCAACTCCTCAAAGCAATTAGCTGTAAGGCTGGGCTTAATGGAAGAAAGTATTGCTTAAGAAATTAAAAATACAGGTGTGTGTGAACAAGCAGCATATGCATTAACTGGTTCTGGAGTTGAGCTTTGTAACACTGATGTAAATCTGGTGCAAACTTGTATCTGCAGTAACATTTAAACACCTAGTTAATGACAACTTTGACATGAATTTGACTCAAAACGTGTGCTTTGATCCAAAGACTCTTGTTTGACCAGTGAAAACCAGCTAACTTGAAGGAAACAACAGCGAGTGACTCGTCCGATGCTTGTGATCATGCAGTTGTGGTACAAAGTTTTAAAATCAGTACTTTTCTGTCAAACAATAATCAAAGTGTGACGTGAGGAGTTGCTGCTGGTTAGAGGGGTGCTTATCGTTCAGCTGCAGCAGCAGTTGGTAAATGAGAATGAAGCTTTTCTGATTTATGGAAATGACATAGATGAAAAAGCAGATGCCACAGCAGTGGGAATGTTTACTGTTTACTGTTAAATGCATGAAAATATTTTGAACTCAGACCCCCAAAAATGATGGCTGCCGCCGAATCGCTATGTCTCTTTTTCAGATATAGCACTACTGTATGTGGCTGAAGTAGTTTTATTTTGTGAAGAAAGTGATTTTTGTTGTTGTTGTTGTTGTTGATAATTTAGTTTGGAGCAACAGCATTGAGAGAACTTAAGTAAGTGGGGTAAAGCAATCAAAAACTCCTCAGAACCGAGTGGAAGCACTGAAGTAGTGTTGGAAGAGAAAGTGGGCTTGAAAGGCTTCTGTAAATTTGTTGGCAGATGCAGAAGGAAATCTATATAGTGGAAGTGGACAGAGTGAGGCTGTGAGAGCACTAACTAAATGGTCAGCTTCCTCAGAGTCTGCTGCACGATTATAGACTCACTACGGTACAAGGACACCTCAGGAAACTTGTCTGCCTTGAACTAAATTTTAAAAATACTGTAGTTATATAAAATATACTACTAGTTACTATTATCTTAGGCTGTCATCACAAGTATCTGTTTATTAGGCTCATTATCTCAAACAGGTTTAAAGAAATCACTTATAGAACTTGACCTTTTTTAGACAAGCAATCTTAAAGGCACACTATGTAACTTTTTCATATTTTTTATCTTATTCTTGAGCCAGTATGTGCTAATATGACCCTTTAGAGGTTAATGAAAAGTCACTCAGCCCCATCTGCTTGTGTCCAGGATTCAGCGTTTGCAACTTCTGAGTCTCCGGTCCGGTGCCCTGGTGTCTCACAAAGTCACGTATCTCGCGAGGTTTAGGCTAACCCAATGTGGCTAGCTGTTATGCTAGCTCTGGAGTGTTTTTAGCTCATTATTCCTGAATTTTTTCCATCTCTTCCTGCTTGAACACAGCTGATTTCTTTGAATGAGTGATGAACCGCTCCAGTAGAAAGCGATGAAGACTGAGGAGACATTTCAACAGTTAGATGTAGGTGTTTCTGAGCAAAGACGTTTCAACAACAGTGATTTAAAGTGGACACTAGGGGGTGCTAGAAAGAAGCCAAAACTGCATAGTGTGCCTTTAAACACTTTGGATTTATTAAAATGGTTTCATGCTGGTAAAATTATATTTCTCATAATTTATAAAAAGCTTTTTAAATCCATACAATTTAACTTTTTAAAGTCTGATTTATGAAATAATATTAATTTAAATATCTAATTCTTACTACAATCATTAAACGATTTTGAACTTTACAGTATTTCACTGATATTACAGATTTACAAATTTACTTTGTGTAAAATTAAATTTATATCTCTTAACTTTTACAAATGCATCTCTTAGATTTTACCTTTTTGTTCTTTGAATATTTGTTTTTTATTTTTAGACTATAAAACTCAGTGGTGCCACATCTTCTCTCTTTAGATGCACTCATATCTGAGTCCTACTCTTGTGAGAGATCTATAGATTTCTCCACTTCAGGAACATAAAGAGCTCATCCTTTTGCCTCTATCAACATCAGAGATAAAGGTTGCACCAATAGACCTGCTGACTGGTCATCTCCTCTAATATCCCAAATTGTGTAAAAGTTTATTTTTCCAACTAAGAGATAACCATTATAATCTTAGAGGTGTGTTTATTTTTGAGTGTGATAAAGCAAGAAGTAATGTGAAATCAAGGTGTGTTTCTGTTTTTGGTGTGAAATAATGGAATGAGTTAAATTATGACTATAAATGTGCTTTTTTACTAAAGTCTAAAGCATGTTAAGTGTCAAATACTTAATAAATATAAAACATATGTGTAAACATTAATAAACTTTTGTTTGCTGGAAAAAAATAAATAAACAAAAGCATCCATTTTTTAAAATTTTAGGTGGAAAATAGCAGGGGCGGTTCTAGGTGGGGGTGATGGGGGTTCAGTGCCCCATGACACTAAGCTTGGCCAACCTGTGCCCCCCCTCGCTAAGTACTGAGTCTCAGGCATCAGAGACAAACATTGTTTCATGTTGTCACTGAAGTGATAACCAAGAGATTAAAGCATTTTTGCAAAAATAGTTTTATTTTGAAACTTATTGAAGTTAATGTGTCCAAAACAACTGTAACTAATTGCTGTTATTATATTGCGGTAATTATACACAAAAATTTGAAATACTTCAAGACAATGTTTGTAGTTTTTTTTGTTTTTGTTTTTTTGTTTTAGAGCGTGCCCCTCTAAATAAACAGGTGGCCCCAGCCTGGCAGGGTTAGGGTAAAATAAGCACTGCTTCTGCCTATTCCTGTTTTGGTGATAATTCATGTTGCTAATATTTTTGTTTGTAAATCATTTTTTCTGTTAATGTTCTAACCAGAAAAGAAAAAAATAAGGTATGAAGAGCGTTAGTTTGAGATCCATTTGAAGTAGGGGAGAGCTTTACTAAACAAAAGAATGGATGAAGGAGTATTTTTTAACAGACTCTCAGCCAGTGAAGAAAAACATCTAAAGAAATTGTTTTTTGTCCTACAAATAATGACTTTTTCTGTTTCTGCTGCAAAATGGTTTTCAGGGGAGATTATAAACTGAGCAGGGACGGACGAAAGGACTGGAAAAACACAATCCACTTGTTCAAGGTCCATGAGGACAATCACTAGAATACTAGTTAATTTAACACCATGTTTTATTTATACTACTGTATATTTTTTTCACAGTTCACATTATTTATTTTTGGTAGTTAGATAAATTTAATGTTTTTGTATTTATGTGGTTCCAATAGACCTTTTTAACTGTTTTGATTGAGGAAATATTTCCCTTAATTTAAAGAAGCATGTCAACGTTTTTGTGAGTGGATAAATACGGGTAAGCCTAGAACGCCTAACTGATCAGGGCTGAGACCGAAACCAGCAAAATGGTTATCTTAGTTGCTGATACTCTGAAAGCCTCCAAGCAGCCTTGACACACAGCAGCCACTTCAAATAACCACCATTCTACAGGAAGTATGGGATTTAGCTCTTAACCTTTTTAAGTATAAATGTTTTCACTCAGTTATTGAGTAAATCAAAGGTTTTGATTATTTTTACACAGAGAAAACCTGCGAGATTCAATAACCATAACTGCAGGTTATCCTAAAGTGGTTTTATTGCGAGTGAGTGTGCACGTTCCTGACCTGCACGTTGCTTTTGTTGCAAATAGTTTGCAGCGTACCCACTTATTTCTCTTCATGCATTGATTGGATCCACTCCTGGATGCGCAGCAGTGTTCTGCATGATATATATTTTCTCCTTTCATAGACTGTGAATACATGACCTGGCTTTCTTGGCATTAGCCTGACATTTGCTTGTTACCTTCTGGGTGGATTTTTGTAAGGACATTTATGAAGCAAAGAAATCGGCATATGTTGAAAAATTACAGGGGATATTTAAAGGAATAAACTGAGGAAAAAGATGAGGGAACCGTGCATTCAATCTTCATAATGTTAAACAAACAACAAAAGGGGGTTCTGGTCCATAGACTTGCAGAGTCGGAGTCCAAATTCAAGTGAGAAATTACTAAGAAGTTTGGCTGTCTTGGGAAAATAATGTTGGGAGAACCTGGCCTTCCACTCATTATTGTTATTTTAATATATTCCCTAAAGTCAAGCCGAAAGGATTAGGTCACAATATTAAAACCCTACAGGATCTTTTTTAGTGAACTCCATTCTAACAGATATGAAGCCTTATTTGTTGTAAATAAACCCCTGCATTTTCACATTGTTGCACCTTAAAATATTAAGTTGTAAAAACACATTTCACGTTTAAAAATCTCTCACTAGTGAACCTCAAGTTCAGACGCAGGTCTCTGCAGACAATTTGTGCAGAATGCATGATAAAACGATCAATATCAGCAAAGCACTGACAGTAAGACTAAGAAGAAAAAAAAATTAAAAACATTAGAAAAAAGTAGGAAATTATAGCAATATTCAAAGTTCTAAGAATGCACTTCATTAGAAATAACCTGAGTTTTAGCTTTAGGTGTCCAGAAACGAAGGGTTTAATCATTGTTCAACCAGAGCAATTATGCAAGAGAAAGGTTCAAAATGACCTGTTGGAAAAGATACCGTTTCAAATCAATTTGGTGTTTCGCTGCAACTCAAAGAACACGAACAAAAAGCCTTGATGATTTAAAATAAGAGCATCTTCAATCAACAGGTTAAATCTCCTGTCACTCAGCCACAATGCAATTATCAGAAATCCATATTAAATATGGAGATAATTAAGTCTTGACAAGAAATCAGACTTTCATTTGACACAGGCTTGTACTCGGTAATTCAAAGTTCACGTTGGCAAATGCAGTATTGAATAGTGGGGATGAAAAAAAAATGAAAAAGGAAATGAAAATGAAGAACAAGTAGGGTTTTCTATAAAAGGGGAACCTTGAAATAAAAAAAAAAGATGAGCAGTGTGTGAGGATGATGAAGAGCTGCTGGGTTCAGGGCAGAGAAGGGAACGATTCAAAACACAACAAGAAGCTTTCAGATACTTTTTCATGTCTATCTATTTAGATGTAACAGAATCATATTTTTCATGTAGTTTTATACATGAACTAACTCTAATATTTATTTATTTATTTAACTGAGTTAACTGCAGCTTCAATGAAATCCAGTATTTATAAAAACATCCTAAATGTTAAAGTGCCCATGACTCCATATTTAAATCACTTTATATTAAACAGGTGTAATCTTTGATGCCTCTAGATTAGCGTTGCACCCATTATGACTCAAAATACGCTGT
This sequence comes from Callopanchax toddi, assembly GCA_006937965.1. Taxonomy (NCBI): domain Eukaryota; kingdom Metazoa; phylum Chordata; class Actinopteri; order Cyprinodontiformes; family Nothobranchiidae; genus Callopanchax; species Callopanchax toddi. The sequence continues at coordinate 277,115 of SSNR01000063.1, read as the reverse complement.
AATTATTTCCTAACGAGCAACTCAGCGATCAGAAGAAAGCGCCGCCTTCCGGTTCTGCTGGGTTTCTCCTTATTTGGCTGCCTGACACTTCTGCTGCAGTAGGGGGCAGTGTCGTCGCGTGAAAGAGAAACGAAACACTCGCTAAAAGAAAAGAGAAACACGAGAGGATAACTCTGTGTCTGTGCTACACGGTCTATGGTCAATGGAGGCAGCAGCACTGGCGTTCTCCTCGCTCCAGGTGTCGTGAACGTGCATGTGGGCGGAGAATTAGACCATATAAGCAAGTCCGGATCGCTATGACCTCATAGCGGGCTAGGGGTGAAAAAAAGTTTTTTTTTTGCACTTTCTGGCATGTTTAAGGTGAGAACTCAATGTTGCAACATGATAGATAAGTCAGAAAACCATGACATGGGACCTTTAAAATTGGCCTGCATATAAATATTGAATGCATTGTCAAAAAAATGATGGGAACCACTGTTTGGAAATTTGAACATTACGATATTAAAAAAACCCACCTCAACTGATTCCAAACATAAGATATCTGCTCTGACTACACAGAAACAGTTCACGTGAGAAGCAGACACGTATGCCTCCTATTCAAAATTAATAAATACTTTCTCATTTACCTCTGCTGTGTCCTCAGCTGTGTTGCTCCAGGGTCAGGTAAAACCGCTCATCAGGACAGCAGCGTTATTTCTGCATCCTTGGATCAGGTTATTGGTGGGGACATGTCACCTCCGTCCATGCCAAATCTACACTACAATGTATCATACATAGAGCATTTAATCATATTGCATTCGTATCACACCTTTCTCATTGTATTTTTTTATATGTATTTTTATCATATCTTACTTTATCATATCGTAGCTTCATATTAAATTGTGTATCGTATCAAATATCTTCTGAGGTTGTCTTGTATCATATTGCATCATGTGACATTTTATTGTTTTGTGTCATATTATAAGCTATATTAAGCTATATTTTCTTTAAGTTTATAAGGGATTCTTTGTGTTGAATACATCTTAAATAAAATGTGATGACACACCCCATTGTGTTACTGTCACACACTAAATCTTTTTTTTACTTTTAGTAGATTGTAGATTTAAAAAGGGGGGACCAGACAATCCAAATTTATATTTGGAAAAAATACACAATTCAGCTCTTCCAACATTAACTTTAACATCCTGTAAGGTTTGTAAAAATAAGGTACTTTTAAGGTGATTTCTCTCCTGTATCAAACACCGTCTGATGCGTTTCACTTTGGTAAGACTACCTGTTTAGGCTTATCTCCAAACTTTGCCATCAAAGTTCCACAACATTAATATGAATAATGGGCTGCTGGGGCTCAGGCGGTGTCAGCCTCCCATGGCAGTGAGTGGGTTTATTTCCCAGAGTGCAGTTTGTAAAGGAAATTGGTTTATACTTATGAGCCATTGATCCACAGAGAACTGTATGGTTTGTCATTCAGTAGGTCTAGGACGGCGGATGGAGAGATAGGAACGAGTCCAGGGAGAGATGATAGATCTATATCGGTTACTGTCTCTGGTGCTATCAGTGTAGTCTGGAAGGACATCCAGTTAGAGAGAAAATTAATGATTCGCAGTGGCAGGGAACACCAAATGAGCTGATTTGGGCTTTTGGTTGCATGAAAGGCTGATTTTATTATTTTTTTGTGTGAAAACAAAGATGAATGACTTTTGGCAGCCACCCCTATTTTCCCTGTAATGATGATGTTGAAAATCTGGTTTCATTCTAACACCATCTTTATGTGAAACATCAAAGCTGGATTAAATATTAATTTAATCCCAATGTAGTTCCTGAATGAAACTGTATCAGCGGCCTGTAAATGTGTGTATGAAGGAGACACATGTTCTGTATAGTTCTGGCTTGTTTTTATCTCACAGTATTAAGGTCTGTTGACTCTATATCAAGTTTGCAAGCGTGGTTTGAAATAAGCTTGAAGTGGATTTCGGGCGGATTAAAAAAAATGTGTATGTTTTTTTTTCTGCACAAATGTTATTTCTGAATTCTGAAAATAAATTAAACATGATAGATTCCTTTAAGTCGGAAGCCTTGATTCTCAACAGGATAAAAGTTTACTACTTCCCTCTGGGTTGAGAGAGAAGCTTTGCCTCGAGCAGAAAGGTTCAAGTATCTTGGTGTTTTGTTCGTGAGTGATAGTGAGATGGAGCACGGATCAGGGCTTTCTTCACAGCACTGAAGGCGTTCCTGTGCTGTTTGGTGGTGAAGGAACACACGTTGTCCAGAAATGCTCTTCTTAAGGCTATTTCAGGTCAGTCAGTCACAGCCCTAAATTAGTCCACATTATGATATTGAAAATGAGGCTTTGCTCAACCTGTTTGGCATGTCCAATTAGACTTTAACTGACCTGTCTGATGTGGTTCAAATTCAGGCTTTTCTACTTCCAAGTACAAGCAGCTAAATTAAGCTTCCTCTTTAAGGCAGCTGAAAGCCTTAGAATTGAGGTGAGGAGATTCATCATCTGGAGGAAGCTCAAAGTCGAGTCGCTGCTCTTCCTCATCAAAATGAGTCGTCTGCGGTGGTTTGGAAATCTGGTTAGGAGCCTTCTGGTCACTTCCCTCCATTTGTTTTCCAGGCATGTCTGGAAGGTGACCCTGGAGCAGTTCAAGAACCTCTCTGGCCTGGGAACGCCTTTGGATGCTCCAGGAAGGCTTGTCTGGTGTTTCTTTTCTGGATCTGTTACTTCTGCAACCTGACATTGGATAAGTGGAGGAAAATGATTGTATGGATGGAATCTTCAGTGGCTGCCTGTTGGCATGATGACTTTCTGTTATAACCCCTTCCTCTTTACCACTAAACTGGCTGTCTTTGCCTATGCCTTGTGTTTCATTAGGCATGGTTGATTTGTTCGAGTATTACAATCACCTGGGCCCAGTAATCCCAGTATAAAAGCCTGGTGTACTCATGATGGGTTCCAGAGAGGGAATCTCAACTCCCCACTTGTATTAAGCCACATTCATAAGATACACTGTGCTGGAAAATCAGCGTAATACTGCCGCCACGATGTGTCTTATGAAAGCGCCGTGGCGGCATGGCGATGCAGGAATTTTACATTTGTGCCGCCATGCTTGGTAGTAATATTGCTGCAACGCCAGACTTATGAATGAAGATTACACCTTGGCACAACAGAGGGAGGTGTCACTAATAATGTGGCAAAGGTGCGCCGACCCACGACTGGAAAGAGTGTTTAAAAATCTGGTAAACATGGGGAAACTATTACGCATTTGGAAACACTCAACGGAGATTGCAAACTGGAGCGATTCAGAGATTTGGGAGGTACTATTATGAGCAGAAGAAGAAGTCGCATGTCTGTCTGTTTACAACAGGCACTTCCGTTGCACGTTTTATGTAACCAAGCACATCGACAGCACGAAGACCGCCCCCATACCCCCTTTATACCACCATCGTGTAATCTTTTGTGAAAAGATTGTGCCACATTACCGGCACAGTCTGACCGCTTATGAACGACCAAAGACTCCCAGATGCTGGTTTAGCTTTGCGGCAAATTGGCGGCATTGTTTTGTGAAAGAAGCTTTACATGTTTTTTTTTTTAATTTTTGATTTTCCTACAAACAACACCTCACTCATACCTGCATCCACACATTACTGAGAAACTGGTTGGCAGCACATGGGTGTCAACAAGTTTCCTTGCGCTCCGCAATGGGTTGTAACGATCTTCAGTTTGTGATGGCGAGTTATGCAATCGGGACCGTGAAGCCACGGGTCTGCAAAGGTACATCCAGGAAAGGCACCTGATACGCATGTGTAATGGCTAACCAGTTATGTGCACCCCTGCCTATAAAGCTCTGTAGATGTAGTGTGCAGTATTTCCCTTTAAACTGCCTGCAGAATCACATTATGAATATTAAACGATACAAAACCTATTATTAGTATTACTATTTCTGTAAATAATGAGCATTTATTTCTGTATATTTTAGTTTTTTACTTTGTTTTCACCCAATTTTCTTATCTTTACACTCATCCTGTTGCTGCTCCACATTTGAGCACCGAAAATGTGCACGACGGAGCACGGCTCGCAATGAAAACACTAATGACAGAATGTAGTCCGGGTACAGAGGAGCCTTGTGTAAAACCAAAAGAAATGCACCACCACTTTTCTCTTAGTAAACATCAGTAATGGGCTCCGTGGACCCTTCCACCAGTCAACGGTCAACTCGGTAAATACCCTGTTTTAAGAGCGGCAGCACGGCTCTTTCAAAGAGAAGATTGCAGAGCGTGTGGTGCCCAAACTCCCATGTCTGCATTCACAATTTGTGTGCCATCACATACTCAAGCTTCAGAAGAGCAATCCAGGCTAATGGATGTAATTACACAGAAATTATAACCTGCCTGATTGAAAGACTACAAATGAGCAGGCATGTGACTGTAATAGTCGCTCCTCATACAATCAACACGTCTATCTGTGCATGATACACTGTGCTCTCAGTCTTCTTAACCGCCAAGTTGAGAGGAAGGCAATACACTGACATTTCCATAATCTTATATGAACACTTCGTTTGACCTTGCGTTACTTAATACCCAGCACAGCTCAACACTTGAAAGAACTCTTATCTCCGTTTTGATGAATTTCAGAAGGGGGGAAGTGGATTTATCCCTTTTCCCTGTGGAAATCCCGAAGGTTAAATTCTGCTCACTCGATTTTTAATGTATGATAGTGAATTTCATGTCACTGATATAAAGAAATCCTTTTTGTAGTGTTACTGAGCTCAGTTCATGTTTGAGGTAGCAGAATTTAGTCCACTAGGACTGCATCTTAGAGCCTCGCCATTAATCTTCACTTTAAATGCTTATTTCATCGGGGGGTCATTCTTCAGCGGGCCCTGATGTACTCGGTATTGACTGAACAGGCAGGAAATTAGAAAAGCGGGTGGATGATCATGGACATTTTAATATAGTTTGATGCTGAAAACAATATTTATATTGGGAAAAAAAACAAGTACTTGTTTAAAAACTAAAGAAAATGTCAAAACTGCAAATCGATGAGAAGAAAAGTGGCGCAGAGAGAGTCGTCATCCTCGTTCGCTGCTCATATCCCTTTCTTGTCCTTTGAACAGTTGATAGATTGGCCTGGTACAGGTCACGTGCAGTGTTCACGTGTATAATGAGCACAAAGGCCACGCGTTTATGTAGGATTCACCCAAGCATGGAGCTCATTAATATAAAGAGAAACACTTTCAATACAACATATATAATGGATCACGGTTAATTGGAAGCGAGGATGTTGTTGCTGTCAGAGGTTTGAACTGTGACCGTGGCATTTTCACAAAGGAAAATGTCTCCGCACCAAAGCTAGAACCTTTTTGATTGGGTTACGTCGTGTTTTTAAAAGAGCCTCATGATGACTGATTGGGTATAAAAAGCTCTGGGACCAGGATACCACCACCACCCCCTCCAACCCTGACTGATATAACACAGTTAAATTATTCATTTGAAGTAATAGTCTTGCAGATGAAATATTCATTATTCTGTAATGAGGGATGTATTGATTTAAATAGCAGCACTTTGTTGAGAGTCCCAGCATTAGCCTGTTGGAAAAATTAAACAAAGAATGAAAGGTATTTTGCAGATCATCTTTTTTTCTGTTTTATCAGCACTGAACACTTGCGCTGATTACTAATTAGACTCTCTTGTGTGGGAGCGATTTGGTGGAAATATTATCTTCATACAGTAGATTGAATATCAGCACTTTCTGATAATGGAAAACATTGTTGCTGGTTATTGCATCATTTCAACGTGAACTTCATTTGCCTGTAGCGTGAAATTCTGCAAACTGCTCAGTGACCACTTGTTGAGGCTGAATTATATTTTCACAGGGGGGAAAAAAATCATTTCCTCAGCAAAAGTAACCTCAGCAGGAGTCCTTGTTTTTAAATTAAAAATGAGGAAAACGGTCACTTAAAATGCTCGTACCTAGAATTTCTCCATATCTTTTATTCTCAAAGTTTTTCTGCTGAATTCCTGTTTCTTTTTCATTGAACAGGTTGTTGGAGATTCTTGTGGCAACATGCATGGTATGAAAAATTTAAATTAGGTACAACCAAAAGCTTTAAAGGGACGTGAGGGAGCTTTGAAAAACAAACCTCATGAGCGCCGCGCCTGGCACTGCGAATAACTGCAGCCTTTAGCGGGAGCGTGCACAAACTTCTCACTAGTTCATAAGGGTTCAATCAAAGGCAGCCGGAGGCATAATTCCATAAATAAAAATACATTTTATTAATACAAAAGGAAATATAGTAAAACAATGCCCCGCGACGCACACACACACGATCAGACTGAGGGAGCCGATCTAACAGAGCTAATCTCGCTAGCCGCTATGTTCCAGCTTCCACTGCTGCCTGTATTGCTAAAAGCTTTAATCAGCCGGTGTTCTCGGACACCTGGAGGAGAATTTGAGAAATCTAGCGTGATAGAATCATGCCCCGCCGCATATATCACCCTAGATTTCTCAAATTCACATCACGGAGTGGAGCTCCGTAGCACCTGGAGGTCCGTGCGCAGCAGAGCCGCCTTAGATGCACTGTAAGCGGACTGAGGTCTAGGAAACAGTCCGGGATTTGCGGCCTACAGTGCCGAGACCATAAACATCGACAGATTGCTGTGCTGTCGCCTATAACAGCACCTTTAGCTCTGTGAAACCCTATAATCCATCAGAGAGGTTTTCAGCTCCATAAACGCTGCCAAATAACACCAGTTTTATGAGAAAGACCACTGGTTTAGATAAGGAAGTCCGCCATTGACTAGCAACACTACACAAAGGTGCAATACTGCCACCTACTGGATATACATTTATTATTACTTTTTTAGCCCGAGAACGCGCAGAAGCATCAGTTGACGTCACATCCGTAGGACAGCGTGGGAAATTCGGACCCCGAATTGCAGAACATTTTACAGCTCACAGCCTGTTCAAGATAATGGAATGATACATGGGTGGCCTCATTCTTTTTGATTTAAAATGCTTCATCACTTATTAACCTAAATAAACTGAACATGCAATTATTACTTTTCTTCAAAAGCTCCCTCATGTCCCTTTAAGAGCCAATCACATGCCAGCAACTCAATGCATTTATGCCTCTAGGCGTGATGAGGACGACTTGCAGAAGTTCAAACTGAGCGTCAGAATGGAGGTTTAAGTGACTTTGGTTGTTGGTAGTTGATAGGAACTTCTGGAATTTTCATGCACAACCATTTAAGGTTTAAAGAAAATGTTCTGAAAAATATCCAGTGAGTTGCAGTTGTGTTGCCTTGTTGAGAGGACAAAGGAGAATAGGCAGACTGGTTTGACATAGAAAGGCAACAATGGATTGATTCATCACAACCAAGGTCTGCAGAACACTGTCTCTGAACGTGGTGAAGCAGCAGGTCACCAAACAACATGACACTCCTGTCAACTAAAAACAGAAAATTGATGCTAAAAGTCACACACTCAACAACACTGGAAAGTAAGAAATTGGAACAACATGGGGATATGGTGGAAGGGGAGATGCACATCATGGATGTTCAGCCGACAAATCTGCAGCAACTCTGTGATGTTGTCATATCAATATGGACCAGAACCTCTGAGGAATGTTTCCAAATCCTTGTTGAATCTATGACTGGGCTGATGTGAGAGTAATAGGAGCCTGAATACCAATGTTAGCTAGCTAATTAGGTGGATAGCAAGCCTGCAGAAGGCTATTAGACTGATACACATGCTAACTCTTGCAGCATGTTGCAAACTTTTGTTTTTCATAGAAACAACCTGACTTTAAACAGACTGACTGTCACCCTGCTTGTAGCCACGTGTCTATGACCATCTGTGTTTTCAATTATAAAAAAGTTTTAAAAAAATCTAACTTCATATTTTGTTTTAATGAGGGGAAAAGTTAAGGGAATTACAATCGTGCATCTGACTGACAGCTCGCAGCAACAGGTGGGGGAGGGGGGAGAAAACTCTACTCTGTCTGGCAACTCATTAAAAGGAATTTAAACTGCAGAAAATGGTACAATGAAAAACTGGAATGAGTTTTACACAGGGACTTTTTAAATCTGCAGCACACCCTGAAACTGGAAATAGCCATGCACAACACTTCAACACAGACGGGCCTATCGGGTGAAAATGGCAAGAGGGTGTGTAGCATCTCGCCCCAAAGGATGCTGGGATACAACAAGTGGTCACAGTTTGCAGGATTTTCACGCTACAGGCAAATTAAGTTCTCACTGACATGATGCAACAACTAGTAACAATGTTTTCATTAATAGAAAGTGCTGATATTCAACTTACTGTATTAAAATAATACTTCCACCAAAGAGTCTCTGCACAAAGATCCCTAATTAGTAATCAGTGTAAGTGTTCAGTGGCAGCGGAGGACTTGGGAAACGGTTACAAAACTTCAGAACTGGGTGTCGCTTCACAAAGAGACATAAAACAAACCAACAAGTTGTAAAAACATGCAGCCTGTCCCAGTTTTAAAAATCATTTTTTAAAATGTTTTGAGTAACATTTGCTCCCTCTTTGAAATTACATTTATCTCTTTCATGCCTCGTGGCGTTTCCATCATTTTTAATATTTTCATTGACCTTTTTTGCATGAGACAGCAGTTCTGACATTTCCTTTTGAAGGGTGCAATTTAAATAAATGCCTTAAGTGCCAGGTGCCTCCTCAGAGGCGGGGGAGCCTAGTGACTAATGCAGTCTTTAGATACAGATTTTACTACACGATACTGTAAATTTGCACAATTTGTTTTGTATGAAAGCCGAACAAGAAAATGATTGACGGCCTGCAAAAGTCCAGTCATTATATTTTTAGAATATGGTGTTCAAAATAAACTGAGAAAATAAAACTTTAATGAGTAAACGAACAAGTACCTGAAGCTGTCTCTCAGGGGAAATGTATCTGCTGAAAAAAAGAAGATGGAATTAAAGAGAAGTCAATATTGATTTCACTACTTTTACTATAGTTTTTCAACTTTTAGCAGCATCACATGTACATATCCTATTTAGGGCTGGGCTTATAATTTTGCCTGTCACTGTTTTTATTTCCCTGCTATGACGGGAAGAGCAATAAACAGCTCTCTGTGAAACACACAACATGAAAAGCTTTTTGTTTCACACTGTGAAGGGAGCATAAACAGTGTTATTGTGAAGTTACATCCTGATAGCAGCTTTGATCTTTATGCAGTACGGCTGTCATTATAAACGAGTCCTGTCAAGAAATTGCTGTTTGTGTGGAGCGCGGTACTGGACAGATTGTCAGACACTTTACAGCAGGAAACAATTGCCTCAGGATAACATTGTTTACAGAAACGGAAAACGTGAGGATTGCATGGAATTGCAGCCCCGTGTGTGCCAGGATTAGAAGTTATGGATGAAAAGAAGCGCCGTTTCTTTTAAGGAGGCACCGGCCTACATCTTTTTTTTTTCTCCATGACATGAATTGCTGATTAAACATGACATATTGAGGGGGTTGAACAGGGCCTTTGAGAATTATGGCATAATCATAGACAAGTAAGGAAATGTGTCCCTGTTGGCTGGTATTAATTAAAATGCAATTCTCCTGCATTTCCTTATTCATCTAATTCACAGTGTGGAAATTTGAGCAGGTGAAAAAAGATGATCGGAGCCGAATGCAGAAATATGAATGAAGTATTTTTAGTTTTTTTGTTTGAGGTTTGCTGCCATTAACATGTTTTTTAAGCTTTTAAACGTTAAGTGGTTTTTACTTGACTTTCCTTTCACTTAATCATAATTAATGAACATAAACTTCCACTTTTCTGTGCCTCTCATCATGTTTAAACTGCGTGCATCAGTAAAGGTCATCACGCGTCTCATATCTCAATACACAGCCTACAATCTGATTCATTAAAGCCACATGCAGCTAAAATTATTCAGCCCCTAATCAGGATATGATACGAGTTTAATTCAACACAATGAGATTCAAAGCAAAACAATCAGTAAAGGAATGATTTTATAATGATAATTGATCCTCAATAAGAATATTTACAGGTCTTGTTTTGAAATGACAACACATTTTCATAATTACTGACATGAATAAGGCCTAGTGCAAAATGTAAACACTCTTTTAGTAATTCAGCAGCGCTGCAAAATGCATTTTCTATATTAATTTATATGAGTTCACATTTTTTCCTGAACATTATTTGATCCACCTGATGCTGCAAATTTTCAGAATGTGTTGCTATTTAGCCCAGTGTCTTTTAAACAGATGTCACAATGAGAAAATGTAATAAATCTACACAGGAACAGCAACAGAAGAAGAGTTTTACACTAAAACTACAGAATCTGTCAGAAATCTATTCAATACACACAAATGTGTCTACGTTAAAAAAAAAACTATTTAACTCCTGAAGCTCACTTCCTGTTTATTGTAAGTGAGGGTTCTGGGTGTGTTTTCACTGAGTCAGCTTTAATAAAACATGGCATTTATTTTAATACGAGATGCTGTCTTTACTCTCACTGCAGCATCTCAAAACATCTGAAACAAACCCTAAAGAATAGGGGGAGTGATTTGTGTCCACAGAAGTATAAACCTCAGAACAATGTAGAGGAATTTGTTCTCTGCATTTGACTCATTCAGACATTAAAGGTCCCGTGTTTGTCATGATCCCGCCCCTGTGTGTGTGTGTGTTTGTGCCTGTTTCGTCTCTGTCTCCCCTGGTAATGGCCCTATGTGTCTGACTGCCTCACCTGTCCCTGATGTGCTGATCATTTGTCTCTGTGTATTTAAGTCCTGTCTGTTTGTCACTCATGGTCAGATCATCTGTTTTTCTGTCCATGCAATCTTATCCAAGTCGTAATAAAACCCTTTTTGTGAGCTTCACCACCATCTCCTCCTCCTGCTTTTGGGTCCCTCCTGCCATGATCGTGACAATATTATGCAAAATTCACTTTCTAAAAAGTCATTTAACAGTCATATCAGTCCCAAAGACTGTGTATGTAACCCAAAAGTGTTGAAATATTTTCACCGTTTTCACTTTCTTATTCTCATTTTTGGGAAATGTGTTTTGAGCTGATGTTAAAACAGGTGGTTTCAAAATCTTCCCCTGCTGATGTCAGGAAGGGAAAAGGCCACTCCTCTCTAGAGGACAGAGCCAATCACGAGCACCTTTGGCTACCTGAGCCCACCTCCACCCTTTAAAAACCACGGGAGTGTGCGTCCTCACAAACGTTAGCAAACAGTCATGGAGAAGCTAACGAGCAAAGCAGATGGTTGCATCAACGAGCACAGAAATCTTGTTTTTACTCTCTTTGTCTGAAACCCTGAAGACCCACGACAGCTTGCACACGGAGAAGAGAGATGGGCGGGGCTTAGAGCAGCTCGGCTCACCAGCTGCCCCGCCCATTTGAAAGCAAAGTTTTGCTTCAGGAGTTTGGATGAGTTGGTGGAAAAACAACAGCTGCACTTAAAGTAAGGGCCAGTTTGACCAATGCAGAGCTTTTACATGTTATTGAAATGTAAAAGAAATGATTCAGAGTGGATAGAAAGCGCAGAATCTAGAACCTGTTTATGCACTAGAAATATCTCCAGTTTATTCAGACTTATTAAAGTCACCATAGTTCATTTGCACAAGGCATTATGGGTATTTTTGTTCATTGCACCCATGGGTTTAGGTTTTTAATCTCAAAGTATCTTTATTCTTGAAGCACTACTTTGACTTCACTTCTTCATGTGTTTTTATTGTGAGCAGCTCTAACAGGCTGCTGTTGTAGAAGAAACAACACAAAGTAATAAAACAAGTAAACATCGAGACTTAAACTCAATCTGCAATTAGTTCATCCCTAGAAGTTCACCATAGTTACAGCTGCTGCTCACACAGTTGAGACCCACAAATGACTAATACGTTTATTATAAATCCACATTATTCTAATTAATTTGTCCAATAAAAGGCTAATGTTGTGAAAACTGCATGCATGAGCCGACTTTCCTCTTCCTCTGTCAATACCTAACATTAAACCACGTCACCATTCCCTCTCACAGTGAAGGTCTACTCAGATATTTATGTGAATTTCAGGTTAAATCTGGAGCTTTTCTTTCACTGCATGTGGGGGAAGCTGTAAAAAAAACACCCCCTTGCAACAGAGAACAAAGAATACCCCTAAATAGTTGCTCCACTTTACTGGCTGAGTGGAAAAGTCGATCTCATAAAATCACTTCCTGTAACTTTATTTCCTGACAGACAACTGGGTAATTCAGAAAAAAAGTGAGTCAGTTGCTCAAAACTAGGACTTTTTACTTTTACTTTAACAACACTGAGAACGCTGTCTAAAGTATTTAATCTATAAAAGATTTTTTTAAAATTAGCTAAATTCTGCAGGTATAGAATTTATACTTATAAAGTACTTTTGTTGTTTTAAAAAAAGTAGAAATATAACTTGATTGGACTATATGCAAGTCTCTAATTCATTTCCTCTGCTTTATGAAGAACTTAATATGTTGTAAACGGCTCAAAAAGTTCCACTTGTCAGCAGCATTCAGGCCGTGCTGCGAGCACAGATGTGAGCACGCTCTGACACGGCGGAACGGTTCTGCTTTTTGAGACGCTCCCTGCTGAGGCAGCACAGAAAAGCAGCACGACAAATATAACATAAGTGTTACGCAGGTTGGACCTAAAACAATCCTCTGATGGGATTAAAAAAACAGAGACATCAGGGTGCTGCAGGCTGGCAGGGAGGACGCTTCATTCAGTAGTGTCAGTGTTCTGTGGACTTTTCAGAATTAAAAAATAACATTAATACGATTGGGGGGGGGGCATCTCATACAATCCCCAACTGAAAACAGAGACATCAGGGTGCACACACCGACTGGCAGGATTAGTGACGTTTTTTTTTTCTTTAGGCTCTCAGATGGCAGCGCTTTTGACATTAACATCTTGTTAGGAAATATTTTGAAGTTGCTTTTCTTTTTTTTCCTTGTCCTGAACAGATGTTTCCCACATGTGGTAGCAATACTGAAGCGGAGAGCCTCCTTCTGTTTGAAAGGAATGCTAGCAGGTAGTCTGCTTTTAAATTGGTTGACATTTCAGCAGAAGTTTGCAGAGTAACTTTGGAACGGTTCAGAGGCTGAAGAACAATCAGCCGATTGCTCGGAGCTGGGCTGAAGCTCAGCTGCATTGATTGATATTTAGCTGTGTGCTGTTGAAGGGCAGTTTATAGAGGGAGAAAATTTACTAGAGAAGCCTTCAATATGCTGTGGAAATAAAAAAAAATACTATAAAAATACTAAACATGAGTACAACTAGCTATAAATGTTTTATTATCACCAAACTTGTTTTCCTGGGAAGTGAAACTGAACTTTTACTATGAAAGTTGTACTTTTCTTCCAAGTTCACTATGAATTACATCTATGCAAAAAAGTTTTTTTTAATTGTAAAGCAGTGATTAGCTCCTCATCTTTTAAATCCATTTGTTTGACAATATAATATAATATAATGGGTCCATTATAGTAACATTTGTAAATATTTGTTCATGTATTAAATCTTATTTCATTGTATTTGCTGAACAAAAAAAATAAATAAAATGAAATGTTTGGGATGTTAGAAATATAGTTTCTCGACAATCCTTTAAAAATGCTTTAAAGCTCATTTTAATTTTTGGTTTGTTCTGACAATAAAGAGTTGAAGTAAAACATCATCTCAGTCAACAGTAGGAGTACTGTTTTGACCTTTTTCAGCCTGTAGGGGTGAATATTGACTGTGCGTACCGTCTGAGGGCCTGAAAGGTCCATTTATATTTCCAAGTAAAGTCACATTTATTTACTGATTACTCTAAATTTTAAGGTTCTATGTCATAAAAATATATTTGTCATCAAAAGTCTGATCAGACTGAATTAGGGGTACAATCAGAGGATAACACTGCAGAGACAAGACTTTATATCCTAAAGATGCAACTTTTATTGTTCTTAGTGGATGGTTGGTCATGAATTTATTGTTTTCAGATTTAATTATAGTCATTTAACAGCATGTTGGAGTCATGGGAGAACAAAACGTTATGTCTGTGGAGGTCAGGGGGTCATGAGTCTCACAGCATCAGGAGAGAAGCTGTTGCTCAGCGACTTTGAGGCTATACTCAGTCTTCTGCCTGAAGAAAGGAAAGTGAAAGTGTATTTCATGAACTGCAGCCTGTCTTCCTTTTGTTTCAGCTCTGGTTCTCAGTGTAAATGTCCTCTGGAGAGGGGAAACTACTGGTGGTTTTTCCTTTTAGCAGATCTCATCCCTCTTTGCAGCGCAGGCTCAGCACAGACACACTCACCTGACCAGTTCCCCCTAATGCACAACACCTAGCCCACTAGCCCAGAGCCTCACTGCCTTTGGCTCCTGTTTTCTCCCAGTGCCCATAAAACACACTGACTTCCACATCTCATTGTAGCTTGTTGGTTTCAGTGAATACATGCATTTATTTATTGGTTGAAATCCTGCATCCCTTCCCTTTCTGTCATGACCTTTGACCCAGGTTGTGACACAGCGCTAACCACCAGGCTGTGCAGCCTGCAGAGCTAACACAAGCAACACATTCTGCACAAACTTTGGAATAAATTCTGTTTTGTTTACTAGTTGAACATGGGTCAGTTGTTATGAGTTTTAGGAGTTTGGTGGATGAATAAAATCACTCAAATGTTTTATTTCCTGTCTTGATCTTCTTTTTCCTGTAAAAAAATATGTATTTAAGTACTGACCCATACCGCTGCATATATGTAATTTCAGTTCTGTACATTATGATGGACAGGTGATCATATAGAAAGAACAGATATGTTTTTTTTCCCTCGTCAAACTTATACAAACAGATTCTCATCGAAAAACGAGACATCTTTCCACGCTCATCTGTTTGATGATGTGATAATTTAAACAGTGTCTGAGGAGGTGCTGCAGACTAACAGTGGCGTGTATTCAGTGATACAGCGTGGGCGGTGATGTCTGTTCTATGCATTAAGTTTGTCTAGGAGATATACTGTCAGATGAAAATGTTATTTAAGTTGTGTTCTCACTCACGCACATGAAGAAGCATTTTATTAAATGTATTTATACATATATATATTTATGAATTCTGCAGAAGTACTTGTCTTGGACGCAGCTCTGTGTGGGCAGCAAATGCAAGTGCAAAACAGCGTTTCATCTGTTAAACTGCTTGTGAAAAGAGGGGTGTTTTCTAATAAAATCTAATGAAAATTAGACACACTTTTGCCCCTGTAGAGTCTGTGCCTGAAAAATGTCAGAGCGACTGAGCTCTGGCCCCCACTGACGCTCCGGCTTCTTTCTTTTTATAATGAATTTAACAAGCCCTCATAACGAGGCTATTATAGACTCCAGCCTCCCAGCCGAACAGAGAATTAGATAAGAGGGCACCTGGACACTTCAGCAGCCATCAAAATAGATGCCAATCAAATTAGCCAAGGTCTGTGTTTCTCCCTTGTTTTCCTCCCAGAAGGCTGTAATCATCTCAAGACGGTTTCTTCATCCTGATTTAGTGTTTTCATTTTCTGCAGACGATATGCTGTCATCAAAGCTGACCCTATGAAATATTAACATCTAAATGAAGAGATCCACCTTTACTTAATGGTCTTAAATATAAGATGAGGCCTTTCTAGGAAGCTCAACAACAACAGCAAATAACAGCCTCTAGAGGGGTAATGAAAAGAGAAAAATCGTTCAGGATTTGCATTTGCGTTCAGCTTTTCTGCGATGCTGAAATCAAACCTTTAAGAGAACTAAAATCCGCAGCCTGTGAAGCTGTAATCTTTATACAAACAGGGGAACTTTGAGCAAAGTTCCACATAACTGATATAATGAATAAATGATGGGTTTGCAACCCGTAACTAGGAGGTTCAGCAAAAAGAGACCATGTGATCAGGTGTCTACAGCCACCTTGTAAAGTTCAGTCTAAAATCACACGTATTTATTGGTCAGTTTTTGCAGTTTTTTTTTTTAGATATCAGGACATCTGGTTTTTACTTGGTTTTAGTCTTCAGCTAAACAATAATGCACACAACCTATTACATTATGCATTCATTTATTTAATATCCACAAGTCAAAATGCTTGAGCAGTGTGTTAAAAAGTCAGTTTAACATTTTCATAGAAATTGGGATCGCTATAGAAGCTAGATGCTGCACTAGCATGAACACCTCTGCAAAAGCATGAGTTTTTGGTAGTTTGCTGATTTGGATCATTCTGGTGTGTGTTTACTTTACACTCTGCAACAGTCCTGTAATTCATCATGATAGAGGAGGCTGTTTCTAAATGTGGAGCAGTTCATTCTACACAAGCTGATGGTTTGGCCTTGTTTTGCAGCTACAGGACCTTGCTGTCAACTGTAAACTTGTGTAAAAGAGTTGCATTTGTCTGACAGCTGAGGCTTGGCCCAAACTGGGTCATGCAAAGAAGAGCATATCCAAAACAAAACAGCAAATCATAAGCATGAAGATCCAAGGTGCTGCAGTGGACCCTAATCCAACTAGACTAATATGATCAAATCAAAGTGATGGCTCTACAATAAATCAATGACTTGTTTTTGCAGAATATTACTATATTATTTAAAACATTTTATATTCTAGTCAGGTATTTGCTGAAAATGGGGGGGGGGGGAAGCCTTTCAAAATAAAAGAAAAGATGTACCTTTTTTATTTTTACAATGACTTTAAAGGCAAAAATCTGTAGTGTTGTCATGACCACTGCCTGAAGCAGTGTCACCTTGGTAACCAAAATCATAGCATTTATTTTTTTGCATGTGCTTTCATAGATAAAAGAATCACGATGTCACACACGGCTGATAACACATTGATTTCATTTGGTTTAAAAAAAAAATCTTTATATTTCACTCAAACCTCAAATATATGAGGGTCAACAGACTTAAACACTGCTGTGTTCATGGCGTGCACACTGCAAAAATATTTATAAAATGTTACTTTTATGTTGAGCTAATATGCAGCATTGAATCCATATCTGGTTGTTTTGTTTATTACAGGTGTGTGTGGACAGATTCGAAAACTGCAACATAGTAGCTTTGGTTGTTGAGAAAAATCAAAGCGAGAAACACAAAGAAGAGGCGTAAAGGTTAATGAGACTGGTGAGAGAAATAGATCTCATGACAATGCTTGACATTGCATATTATTAACCGCTGCTGTGATTCACTCCGTAATTAAGAAAGGAAATGGACGACGTGGCCGCTCGCTGCTATAAAATGTCATTTGTAAGCCTTCAACTTCCTCAACAGTATCTTATAGGAGATTCTCCTCAAAGATTTAAGCCTGTATACGACATTAAGTCAGCTTTATCTAAATGTCACCGCCTTAGCGATTGTCGATTATGTTTTTGATCTCAAATCTTTTTTCGTCTTTACCATTTGTCCTCAGCAGCCCTATTCCCTCTTATAGCCACCGCCCACAGCTTAGTCAGAATCTCTGCAGCCCTTTTTTCTTTGTGTGTGTGTGTGTGTGTGTGTGTGTGTGTGTTCAGGAGGACTTGATTTCCTTCCTTAATGCTTTTATAACCCTGCCACTGTCTCCAGGCAACTCAAAGGCTGTTGAGCTCGTTAAGTCTCTATCCCCTGAAGAGGCTGAGCTCCTTTAAGGTTTTATTCACTTCTAGAAAAACCTGTGAGTGTTTCTGCTGAAGATCAGATCATATTCACACACTAAGCACTTTGAGAATAATTAGAGCAGTTATAGTGTTAGGCAGTCCTCATTACACTGCTGTTAATGTGGATGTTTGAAGCAGTCGGTTCTGAAACTCCTGTGATTTCAAAAAATTGCATGGAGCGAGATATGCATTAATAAGATTATAGCTGTTAAAACACTGTTATCGAGGTAGGTTTAATCTTCAAAACGTGGATGTGTTGCTTCAATGTTTTATGGTTTTATAGATGTTGGCTCAGCTAAATTATTGGGCTCATTTAGACAGAATTATCAACCTATTACTTTGGGTTTTTTTCAGCTTCAGTCACTTCGTCTACGTTAAATCCTGAAGTGTCTCAAGTCACAACAGCAGGTTTTCAAAGGTTAGAGAGAAGAGGACAATTTACTCTCTATGTGAGGAATAATCAGCATCAGAAATAGTCCATTTATAATCACACTAATCAAACAATTTATATTATTATAATTAAATCTTAACTAAGGGGAAATTAAAAGATGAAGCGGTTTACCTTTTGAAATCAAGAAAAATAATAAAAAGTCAGATAAAAACACAGCTTCTAGTATAATACAGAGTGCTTTTTCTTTAACAGGCTCAAAGATGATTTACATTTTTAAATGTCCTGAATTTGAGCTAACACCATCGCTAAAAAAACCCATACAATAAGACAATAGAGTGGTGAAAACATGTATAACAACTAAACACAAGAATGTAACAAACAAAATGACTAGCCCCCTCTAGTGGCTGGCTGCAGTAATGGGTTTAAATTCCTTCTTCTTCATGTGAACAAACAAAAAACGCCCCACATTTTCCCCAGCTGTTCAAATTTGTTGATTTATGTTCTTTTATTGCTGCTGTATGTTATTTTTTATAACACTTCACAGTTCCCTAATAATGATTTATAAATGCTTTATTAATAGTTTGATGTTACACCATTAACAAACATGCCTTAGATCAAAACAAAGAAAGGGATTGGTTTTTTGCCAAATTGAGAGCAAACACCTAATGTATTTCTCTGTTCTGATGTTTATTACTCATGAATAAATGGTCATGTGGTTTACACTTTACAACTTCTTGAAGTTATGAACACAATAATATGTAAAAAACACAAGCTATATGAGCATTTAGCAAACAGAGCATTTTTTAACATTACCAAATAAGGAGCTCAATAATGAACAATATCCTATTCCTGGTTTATTAATGCTTAATAATGCTTTAAAGATGTTTAAAAACACTTTTTTAAAGCATTTATGAAGCTTATTGAAAAGTGTTCTTCGAATATATTAAGTTGTAATTAGTTATTTAACACTTAGGAGAGACGTTCAGCTCCACATCTGAGGTCTGACCTTCACCACAGGCTCGCCTATAGGATACGATAGAAATAACAACCACTACATGACTTTCTACACATCAGTCCAGTTAGAGGGTCAAGTCTATACCCAGTGTGGTGGGAATGAACTAAGCAGCAGCTGTCAGCTGGTTGAGCTGCAGCCTAAAAGCCGTTGCAGCTTTGTGAAACTATTTGGTGAAAATTAAAAACTTTTTCCTTCTTTTCCGATCATGACAGATTTGTGGCATAATTAGCAACCTTGGCTTCAACACAGAAAAACTTTCTTGGCTTAGCACATACGTTGCACTTGGGAACTGACACTTTTGTCTCTAAATATGAACATCATCTCTTGATTTAAATGCAACATTTACAGCATTTATTTTTTACGTGTGATACATTAATGCTTTGTCAGTTATCCTAGAAGGCTGAAGAGAGATTTAGGGATAGTTTAAGGTGAACTATAGACAGCACTGTGTTAGGAAAAGGCAGTATGAACTTCCACTCTCCTCAAGATTTATTAATAAACCACAGTTTTTATCTGATTTAAGTAGTTTTATTTTTTATTTTAGGAGACAGAGTGCTGGATGGAGACGATCCAAGGACCACTTCAGGCCCTCGGGCTGTTATTTGCCCAAGTGTGCCAGGCGAGTACATTATATTTGTGCAATGTAATGGAGGGAGAGAGAAATTGCACACCGAGCCGATAAACTCTGGCATTGATTTGTAGCTGGGTTGTGTCACAGAAGAGTTACTGTTTACTGTTACTGCAGCAGCAGAGTGACACCACTTCATCTACGAGCTCAGGTTAGTGGAGAGGAGGGATCTGTAATTAGCTTGTGTGGCTAAGTGGGGACAAAAATGTGTATTTTTTGTTTGTTTGTTTGTTTGTAACAAAGCACTTTGCTCTTTACACATTATGATATTTCAAAATGGGAAATGTTCATTCAAGCAGATAAACAAAAGAGTAGATCATATAAAATGTGCCAAAAAGCAGGAAAAGTCACTAGAAGCCTTTAAATGACCTCATCCCTTGCATAAATGACCATAAGAATGCTAAAGCGTTCCTTATTGTTTCTCCCCCTTTTAACCGTCTTCCTTTATTCATGACAAGTGTAAGTCAGGATCAGATCAGCCAGAGGCAGCTTCACACACGCGCCATTCATTTGCAGTCTGGACAGAGGGGTCCCCCCTGGAGCTGCTCTGACTGCAGCTCATGGGGCGCTGCAGGACTGGGCCACCTGTGAGTGCTTTGGGACAGGGGAGGGGCCGACAGCAGCACCTACTGCTCAACGAGAAGATCACGATCCAAAATTAGTCTCCAAAAATACAAAAAAACAGACAAACTTTTAATTCAGTTCAGTAGAAATCAGCCTGGAAGATCACCAGCACAATACTAATTTATTTAACCCTTAAACTACTAGCAAATTGCTAAACCGTTGTAATAAATGATGGTATTTTAACATCTTAACACCACCACATGCAGGATGTCAACAAAACAAGCAGAATAAATCACAACAGTTTTCATTTAAGGGGTGAAAACAGATGTTGGGTATGAAAACAATAAATAAGCATGAGGGTTTAAAAAAAAAAAGAGAGACTGGTGCAAGGTTAAACCAATGAAGTCTGAAGAAAAATGATGCTAAGAATTCTAATTCCTGAACAAAGGCACGCTGCAAGCAAAGAAACTGGGAGAACAACAGTCAGCAAACCTCAGCGTCGGGAAGAAAGAAGAAAACTACACCGATTCAACGCACAGGGGACTAATTAACAAAAACACAGGTGCTACAAAATAAAACAGGAAGCAACAAAAGATGTAAAACACATGAGGGTAAGTGTCTCAGTTAAAATCTAACAGGAATTCACAAACTCATAGTAACAATACGCCACTATTTCACTATGTTAGAGCTCTTCCTGTTTCAGACACACATCACAGGGCCAACATTTGATAGAGCTCTTTTTTTAGGGCAATTGTTCAATTATTTTTTATTTTTTAATAAAAAACTAGAACTGTGGAAGTCCTGTTTCTGATTATATCTCCAAAGACGTCTGTCAGAAGTAAAAAGAGAAGTTTCCAGCTCAAACTTGAAGACATAATTTAGGATCATGAGAGAGGTGATAATTAATAACGTGATTTTAAAAAACTGACGTGAACAAGAGAAAGAAAGCATTGTTTCCGAGCTGAAACTGAGACAAAACACTGAATATTTTCACCAAAAACAATTACACTCTAAAAACAGATTGGTGTTTGTGTCCTATGCTAATCCGACAAATTGCATAACATCATTATGGAGGAGAAACAGATTCAAGCTTGGAGGTATTCTCCTAGAAAGAAAACAAGCCATTAGTAGTCCCCATAAAATAAATTCTCTTTTAGTAAGAGTCCTTCAAATAAACAGGAAAGAAGCAAAAAACAACAATTTTAGGGTTTTATAACCTAAAACTTACATTTAACTAGATTGCAGGGGGGGGGGGGAATGAAAGAACTGCTGAGTAGGATGTCAGAGCAAAAAATAAAACCTACCTTTAAGCTGCAGTTATCTTCATTCCCTTCTTGTAATAACTCAATTTAACTCAGAACCTGAG
Source organism: Callopanchax toddi (assembly GCA_006937965.1). Taxonomy (NCBI): domain Eukaryota; kingdom Metazoa; phylum Chordata; class Actinopteri; order Cyprinodontiformes; family Nothobranchiidae; genus Callopanchax; species Callopanchax toddi. The sequence continues at coordinate 255,526 of SSNR01000063.1, read as the reverse complement.
AGCGTCTAACAGGCTTTATGGGCTAAAAGGAGTTGTCAAAGCTGTTGGGAATATGTCAAGTAGTATTGGAAAAATGTTTGACAAAGGATTTCATTTCTTCGTGCCTGCATGTTTTGAGAAAAAAAAAACAGGTTTGATAAGTCAGGAAGCAGAAATCCTGGAAATTTGTTTTCTTGAAGATTCTTTTTCAAAGAAAACGTTGTGTGAACTTCATAGATAATAAGGCCTGCTGTTATTTTGATGTGAAGTGAATAATGTGCAGCTTTCCTAATCTGTCAGTCTTCCTCGTGTGCAGAAGGAAAACGTTTCAGGTCTGCAGGCTGGGACAAATGAAACGCGGCGTTTTAACCAAGAATAGGTCAAAAAGTGTGTTGCTGCCTGGAGAGCGGCGCATGAATCGGTGCTGCTCGGCATCACAGGAGGAAAGCTCTCATTCACAAAGCAGCAGTTCATTAAAGCACATCCCAAGTTACACTAAAAAGAGAGAATATTAACCTACGTTTCCCCCACAAACCACAAAAATACATAATGTCATAGTTATTGAATAAAAACTACACTAAAATACTCCTACATGTGAAGTGGTTTATCCTCTTGTGTCCTGCAGGTTAATCATGCAGATTTTTGACAATAATTTCAGTTTTTCCTTAAAAAAAAAAAAAAAAGATGATTGCAGTTTTTTTTAAACCTAAACTGAATTGAAGCCTTTTTGTTTTACTTTAAGGTTCAGATGTTTTAAAATGAGCTTCAGAGGAAATGTCTTAAAGAATCGTGTCTGTTATTTAGCTCTTTGAACGACCTCAGTTTGAATAAAACAGATGAATTCTGACTAGCTTACTGAGCTAACAGCAGCTGGGTGAGAAAACTAACATAAGAAAGTATTTAGTTGATATATATTTATTATATATATTTTAACCTAATATCATATTTATATTGTATACATTTTTTATTAAATACATCTAATCTACCGGTATGTTTTATTATAGGAGTTGATGTGAATGCTAGTTTATAATCTTTTAAATACATTATGAGCTCCTCCGGTTTAACCAGCAGCACATTGTTTTTATAGGGTTAACCCTTCATGGACCAGTGTTTCTCATCAAACCACTGCAGGCCTTAAAGTGAGCAGATGGAGTATCAGGATTAGTACTTTCTTCACAAACCTGTGCTATCCAGTCAGGTCTACTGCCCTCTAGTGGAGGATCTACAGGCGGGTTTTATTTCTTTATTACTTTTATATTGTTATAACTGCTTACTTTTAAAAAAAGATCATTGTTTTATTATGATTGTTAGTGTGGATGAACTACAGCAAACCCAGAGCTAATTCCTTCTCTGCAGACATTTTTTTGTTTTTGCAGGTCACAAAATATGTATTTCATAATTTTATATTCATGTGAGATTCAATTAACTTTATATGGAATTAAATACAAGACATAAAAGCAATTTAAGAAAGTTTTAACTTGTGGAATTTTCCCCATGTCTTTGAAAAGCTGGACATCACAGACACAAACCTGGACTCCGTCATGTGAACATTGTCATCACTTCCTCTGACGTGCTCCACACCTCCACCTCTAACTGGGATTTCATCAAATCCTCCTTTATCTCTGACAGCTCTTCCTGCCATACTGCCCCCCCCCCCTCCTGTTTTTGGGTGGATAACCATGGCCTCAGATTTGGAGTTACTGATCAATTCCATTCATTTAATTTTAATAATAGGGTAAAAATAACAGTGTAAGGCAACAATGTATAACTTTTTTCAGTGAAATTCAGTTAATAGTGATTGCTTCGATATGATATATCCTCTAAATGTGCTCTAAGTGGTTGACCTGCCAGTCAAAGGGTTATTAAATCTATCAGGAACAAGAAAAATGTATTTTTAGCATTGTTTTCAACAAATGAGGGAAAAAAGTTTCAGCTATACAGCCGGCTGTTTCTGATGGCTTCTGACAGCTCTGAAAATCAAAGTTCACAAGAGTTCACTTCAATCAGAAAAAAAAAGATGTTATGGCTAAGCCAATACATAACTCTATGTACTCTATGTTTTTCTAACCAGTTTGAAACTGTTTTTATAGACGCAGCTGCTTTTTGTGCTGTATTTTAATACTGGAGTACACGTGAAGCTGCTGCCAGCATCATGAAGTTACTGTCTCACCCTGCCCTGATCTATTTGACCCTCTCTTCTCAGGTAGAAGGCTGCATGCGCGCTATTGGATCAAGGATCACCAGGGGCAAAAACAGCTTTTTACCAGAAGCTGTAAGCCTCACAAACTTCTTCACAGCATTTGGACTGCAGAAATGATCCAAATGCAATAATAGATGTTGTTTCATGTGCAATGTGTGAACACTTATAATCAGTTCATATGTCTATGTCTGCAATATGTCATAAAGTGTGTGTTTTTGCAGAAGCTTGATATTTTCCCTTATGACTCACACTGGTTTTCATCAAATCTTTGCATTGGCACACAAACAGGACTATCACCCACTGTCATGTGACCATACCTGAATTACCGGCGACGGCGGCGCGTGATGCAGAATGCACAGGGGGGGGGGGAATGCATGGAGATATATAATAACCCTGTTATCACAACCGAGATCACATGCAATCACTGCGGCTACATTATCAGGGGACCGCTGGCGAGCGTCTTCTGTCACAACCTCACCACTGCAATTCAGTTTCATTACTTTCTATTTACAGAGAAAAAATATTCAGATTCCAATTGTGCACCTTCAAAACTCATGATGAAATGCATCTATTATGATAGAATTGGATGTCATGATTAAACTATGAGCAATGATTAGAGTTTTGAATATTAAACCTAATTAGATCATTGAAAATCCATATCAAGCCAAAAAAAGGGAACGTGCCATTGATGATATCTCTGCAGCTTGCAAATCAGTTTAATACTTTCATATTTCATCAGCAGCCCCTGCGTCATGCCCTCCTCTGGCAGCTTGATGTGATTTTGCTGTTAGGCTCCACTGTGTCAAACATATTTCTTTATAAAGCGCTGTCTGTCCCTACACCTTTCCCAGGGCTGTGCAGTCTGTCACCCAAACGGAGCGTGTCCATCTGTCCTTTCCCATTTACGCTCCGTTGTTCTCACCACCGCGAAGCCCGTCAACGTAACGCAGGGATGGTTGACAGCTGTTTGTTGATTCAATGCCACGGCTTATTTCCTCTGCCTGTTTGTTGGGATGTCAGCATTCAGTAACATCAGAGGGTGAGCCGTCGTGTTCCTGTTTCAAACCTCGCTCCTGACGTTACGGCGCAGCTGGTTTTCGTCAGGTAGGCGTGTCAGTCAAACCGTCCGGTGGAGAAACCTCCTTCTGAAAACTTTATTTTATGCTTATTCAGGTTATCTTTGTCTGATAATGAAATTTGTTTGCTGATCTGTAAGATTGAAGTGAAACGTGTAAGGAGGGAAATACTTTTTCACAGCATTATAATTGTGTAGGGTTTTTATTGAACGCCCATCAGTCAGATGACAAATTGATCACCAGATTCCAAATTTCTGAAATATACTTTAGGCAAGATGAGTCAGATTTATAGCCAAAGAGCTCTTGTTTAATGGATTTCTCTCAGAAAACATATGTCGTGTTTTGGGAATTTCTCAGGCTAAATTCCTCTTTTGATGTCTATCCTGACACAGAGCTGCTTAGAGGAGCCCGTGTTTGTTGACTGTTCAGAACGGATTTGAGCAGTCAGAGCTTTTATGAGGCTTTGATATTTTCCCATATTATGATTTCGAAGTAGCTCGAGCTTTAACAAGCTAATCAACGTCTGACAGGTATCTCGGAGCTTTGATTTCTTGCAGCGCCTCGTATTTTTGCATCTAAACTGTTCAACCTTTTTCATATATTCTGCAAGACGAATGTTGAAATCAAAATTATGACGATTTTTTAACCTTTTTAAAGATTGTTTACGTAAAAGACCTTTAACCCGACAGTTACTTATTTAAGCGCATGTTTGTATATGCACAAACAGCTCCTTCCTGCAGACAGTGAGTCATGCTATAAATCATGCATGAGTGTGAAGCGTGCAAACAGGATTGAGAGGTTCAATAACTGACTAAATGGTAGAATGGGCAGGAAGTGATCTGAGCAACTTGGTAATATTATGTTTCATCCCAGACATGCTAATTCCAACATAAACACCATTCAGGGACGTTTACTCACCGCGGTGGCTTCAGTTTAATCAGAGAGGCGCCGTGAGCGAAACATATGCACAAAGATGCCTCGTTGCCAGGAGAGGTGACAAGAGAGTGACAAGATTTGTTCAAGCTGACAGATTGTCGACAATAACTGTTCAGCAGCGTGGTGCCGTGCAGAGGAGGGGCATCTTAAATCAGACAAATCTCAAAATGGATGGACCACAGCCGCAAAACATTACAGCCGTTTCCACTCTGTCAACTCAAAACAAATGAGAAAACTCTACAGAGGGGATGTCGTCGCCGCTGCACAGCAGGGAGCTTTGCCAAAGGGATAAAGGTTTGTGTTGCAGCACAGTCACGGCAGGGAGACAGTTTAGCATAAACTGCATAAAAGCTGTATAAGGGGGAGGCTATATGAACGCTGCTCAGTCAGGCTGAGCATTACTGTAATGACTGCACACCTAAACACGTCTAATAAAGAAATTTATGCAGAAACATCCCCGCTCGGTCAATAAAAGCATCTGATTTGATGTCAAGCCCTCTACAAGCAAATATCTGACCCGTTCTAATAAATACTTTCCATTTTACAATGCATTTTTATTGCACATATTTATGTTTTATATCAGTTGCAAGCTTTGTTAGATGTTAACATGAAAGGATGACAGATTTTTTTCTTGGTCGTGTTCCTGGGATGAGACGGGGGAGCGAGTGCTTCAACAATACCAGAGACTTAATTAAACACTGTGGTTTCTTTGATGAATACTTTAAATGTTACACCATGAAATTTCCTTACATGCTCATTCCTATTCCTTTCCACACACATAGCCACTAAATCAAGCCGTACAGCATTCAATCATCTGCTAGAAAAAGACATGCCGGTCGTTATGGGAAACCCAGAATAGGCGTTTCTTTAATACATTCCATCAATCTTTATAATAAAAATGTTTTTTGAGACATTTCCTAAACTGATTTCCTTAATATCAAGGAATAGATTATTCCAAGAAATTGCAGGAGGGGAAAAATACAGTAGCAGAATCTTTTTGTATATTACAAAAAAAAAAAAAGAAGAAGAAGAATCTTGGCATTTTGACAAAGGCCCGGGAAAATTAAAGCGAGCGGGGCTTGTCTCCTCCTGTCAGAACGGCTAGTCCGACTTACACCTTGATGCATCTGCGCTTCGTACGAGACGGAAAAGTGGAGCCACTCCCAGAAGCTGCAGATCTGATGCAACAGGACAGGCATCCACTGCATTTAGAGGAACATTCAATCTATCAAGTGGTGCGGATTTAAAAGTGTCTGCTCCTCCTTAATGATGCGTTGTTCGAGCAGTCTGTCGTTTCACTTTTTTTTTCTCAGCGCAGAGGAAGAAATTCGATTTAACAAGAACAACAAACCCTGAGGCTCCAAATGACTTCAGCTAAGTTGCTAATTTGATTTAAAGAGAGCAGATAATACAACTTATTTGGGATCGTGTCTGCAGTATAGTGTTGCATAATGAACGACACGATGCTACATCATTACAACTTCACTAAAGTTAGTTAACGCTTCAGAAGGATTTTGCTGCTAAATGACATTGTTTTTGTCCATCTCCTGCAGATGACTTTTTAGTTCTTGTTTTCAACAGCTGAACAGACAAACAGATTGTTGCAGCTGTTGTGCGGTCAAGGATGGATTCCCCACTTTGTTTCTCTCTTCATATTCAGTACCGTTGATCTCACGCCGTCCTGCAGGAGAGCTGAGCCGAGGCCCTTCGCCGTGTCGTCTGTAGATTTTGCATTTTGAGCCATCTGCATAAACACATCTTTCCCTTTGTATTTATTTTGTTCATCTTTATTTGTTTCTGCATTTTTACTCTCCTCCTGTTCTGACTAGTGACTGTGTTTTGGTTTTATTTCCATTCATTTTTTCCCAGTTAAAACTCAAAAACATTTTTGACTAGAGACCTTTTTCACAGCAGATATTTCAACTTGACTAGAGAAAGAACTGGGGTATTAATGAGGGCTGAATTCCATTTAGAGGAAGTTCTGTAGTTAGCATTTTTACAGAACAATCATCACGAAAAGCGAGAGGCATGGCTGCAGACACAAGAGGGGCGGACAAAGATGGCGGACAGCCACTCTCGTGCCACCGTACCGGAAGCTCTCTATCGGAAGTGACGTAATTCTCCGTAGCGGAAGCGAATATCCTTTTTCTAGATTGGCTGTGGGGATTTCAAGCAAGGTCAACAACCCTCCCCCTAACCTAACCCTAACCAATTCCAGTACGGTATACGGAGGTTGCTGTCCACCATCTTTGTCTGCCATCTTGTGTCTACAGCCAGGTACTCTTGCGAAAAGCTGCAGGAATGCACATGTGCTTTCCCTACTCCTAAATGTCTGCAGGGACGTGTGCTTATTCTAACAACAGACGTGCCATCCAATAAGAGTGAGGGTAAAATAATAATGATCTCATTGAACATCCTTATCACCAGACCTTAAAGCAACACTAAGTAACTTTACCGGCGTCGCCCCCTACTGATTAAAAGTGGAATTTCAACAGTTGTAAATCCTCGCCGCAGCTGTTGCTCCCACCGGCTTTTCAGCTAATGATGTCATCAGATAAAGTGTTATATTTTATATTATTTTTTAATGTATGATTATTGGCATTTCAGAAACAAAGAAAGAAATATTACCTTGCTTACTACTTTTTTTTTAGGTGGTTTCCAGAAACTTACCAAACCGTTTAGCCTGTAATAGCCGTTTCCCTTGCAAACTGTGGCAAACTTAGAGCGTTCTGTTCTACAGAGACAGATGAAAACGGTTTTGTGGTTACATTAATACGTTTATATCTCTCCTTATAGTTGAGTAGAAGAGCAGAGTAACTGCAGTAAACATGCTTGTTGGTTGCATCTCGGCAAATAAAATCTGATTATTATTGGTATAATCCCTGACTGTTGCTCCACCTGCCACAAAACAGAGAGACCTCTCTCACTAGAACCTACCCGATCCACAGTTCTGTCAAGTGTGGGATCTGGCCAGTAGAGGGCTGCAGACTCAAACATCCCTTTAAGTCTGAGCATTCACAGAGATGTCAAACACATCACCTTTAAAGCAGGTTCTATCCAAAAGGAACCTTCAGTGTGTTAAAGTGTTCTTTGTGCAGCTCAACAAAGTTTAATTGATTATTCCCAGTTGGGCAATGCATCAACAGGCTCCATCCACTGAGGCCCAACTGTGCAACCCATGAGGCAGAGAGTATTATCTACTGCCAATAAACTCTGTACCAAACTCTGCAGAACACCTGCAGCTCTTAAGCTTGTCTTCTAACAGGTCACATTGTTTATACAACATGGGATGAGCAGAATTAGTAGTTTTAAGTTGCAGAGGACTGTGTAGTTCTTCTTGCAGTAATTAGATAGTTAGCAAACAATGTTTTCAATTATTAAAATGACTTTTTGGTAATTTTCAGATACTTGTTGCTGGACTTTGTGGATGCAAATAACAGAAGACAAGAAACTTTTGTACCACTGTAAAAAAACAAAAACATGATATGTTACTTCAAGGCCTACAGCCAATAAGATTGCTTTATTTTCAGGGGGTTGGATCCTGGATCCATAAACCCTGTGAGTCTAAAATAGTCCAGACCTGTTCCACCCCACACTGGTGCAGAGTACAGTCTGCTACGATTACTGTATCAATGAACATAACCTGTCATAGAACATACTCCACTGTTTAGAGGCAATTTCCTAAAAAGTTACTTGACTTAGCATTAACAGACTGTTTTTCATAAATATCTACATCCTTTTACTTTTATTCTTGCAATTTATTTTAAAGTATACTTATTTTACTTTAAAGTATAAAGTATATATGCTGCAACATTAGTGCATTAGTGTATTTATTTATATGTGAAGGTGTTGTGACTCGTATAGTGAGTGGAAAGTGAAGGACCCCAATGCAGGACAATGTAGTGACAGGAATGAAGTCAGTCAAAATTCAGTGAGCAGACTGAACAGAAGTACAGCTGCAAAAAACACAACAACAGAATCCCCTAAACAACAAAACTAAACAAAGAATATTTTTTGGCATGAGCAGATCTGAGAACAGTAGGGAAAATAAGAAACTAGCTAAAAACAAGTACATTCTGGGGATATAGTATATCAACAGAGGAGAGTAATAATCAGGATTAAAAGCAGGCCAACTGATGAGTAACAGAAACCATGTACTGAGGGAAGAAGTAACCAAAACAGTTATAGGAAGACAGGAATTGAGGCTGGAAACAAAACAAGTCATATAAAATGTCCCAAAAACAAAATTCTACAAAGTAAAACACCGTGAACAAGAGTGCAAATATTAAATATCAGCATTTAGTTTGTCCCTGCAGGGATGCTGTTTATTCAAATGCAGACGCTTTATAGATGCTATATTTTTTAGATGTGCTTGTGTGAATACCAACAGGAGAATATGGCAGGGGCGTTTTTTTTTTTTGGGGGGGGGGGCTATTTTTTGTGGTGCTATTTGTAGGTTTAACTGTGTTGCACATTCCATGAATCCACAATCCTTACATGTTTTACCTCGTTGTTAAGGTGACTAATCAGGCTGTCCAGCAATAAGGTTTGTTGTCAAGAGCATTGCTGCAACAAAAAATCATCCATTTTTCTACCATTTTCTCCCTTTAAAAAATTAAATTTAAAAAGAAAACATTAACAAGTTCTTCAGTTGTTTTTCAAACTTTAATGCTGAAACAGACACATTTTATACCAGTGCAGCTGTTGTTTTTTTCTTTAAAGAATAATTGGATAGTGCAAAAGAACAAAATTGCACATTTCTTCTTGATTGAGCAATATTTGGTGATTTTTGAAATTCTGGTCAATTTCCACAAACATGTCTACAATTTAAATGTCTTTACTTTAGCATAACAACAGATTGCATGGTGATGTAGTGACGTTACTTCTCTGAAGTCCCAAGTTTGAATCTTTGCAGATTCTCTCTGTGCAGACGTGGGTTTATAAAGGTGTTTCGGTTTCCAGTTGGCTACAATCATGATAGAATTCCTTCAGCCTTTTTGCCAGCAGGTCAACCAACTGGTAGAGCAGATTTTGAGCATAAATGTCTCTATATCCTATTGAAGCACCTAAATGCGTACTTTGCAACTTTTTCATATTTTAAAATCTTATCCTTGAGCCGGTATGTGTTAATATGGCCCTTTGGAGGGTTAATGAAAAGTCACTTAGCCCCATCTGGTGCTTAGATCCAAAATACCACAACTGCAACTTCTGATTCTCCGGTCCGGTGCCCCGGAAGTCTCACAAAGTCACGTATCTCGCGAGGGTTAGAAAAAAACCAAAGTAGCTAGATGTTATGCTAGCGCCGGAGTGTTTTAGCTCATGATTCCTGCTTTTTTCAGCTGATTTCTTTGAAGGAGTAAATACCCGTTCATGTAGAAAGCAGTGAAGGCTGAGGAGACATTTCAACAGTTAGATTTAGGTGTTTCTGAGCAGAAACAATGGCGCTAACGTTTTTACGGCAGTGATTTAAAACGGACACCAGGGGGAGCCAAAACAAGCAAAACGGCATAGTATCCCTTTAACTTAAACAAAAACCTAAAAAAAAGAAAATATTAAAAAAAATAAGTTGGATGTTTGAATAAAAAGTTTTAAATTACAGTATTGTTTCATTATTATGACCTTAACATTTCATTTTTATAGTGATAAAGGATTAAAGTCACTATTGCAAATCATTTGTAAAATATAAAGCTCTCCCAATCCACCTACATTTTATACTCAAGATCTAGTTGTGAAAACTCAGCTGTGATGCCTGACTAAAAGAAAAATATAAAAACCATATTGACACATTCAGTTAATTAATAAATGTAAACACCCTCATTTACTAATCACTAGACTGTTTGGTGGCAGCTCCTGCTCCACCTGTTCGTATTAGTTACAGTTATTATACCTACAATACCTGCAATCATTAGTTATCTCTGAGCACAGTTAGCTACAGGATAACTCACATGGATTTAATAAGTTCTGCTGTTGCTGCTGATCATTTACAAGCTTTATTGACTGACTTGCCAGCCTGGGGAGAACCTTTGATTATGTGTGATTAAAATACCACATAATAGTATAATTTCACCTTGTCATTGCAGATGTAAACAGATTACTGAATAATAGCACATTTGGCGTTAAGCGCAATTTGTAGCCGCTGGCGTCTGTTGAAGATGAAAAACAAAGAGCTCCACGATGCGTTTATTGATTTTGCTGTAAAGTACACACTCTGTGAGGGATTCCAAATGAAAGGTCAAGATAATCTTGATGGGACTTTCTCATTATAATACTGACACTCCTCGTTTCGTCGGGTCGTCGCGTGACTCTTTACTCACCTTTGTGTCGAAGAAAGTAAAGTTAAAGCTTTCATTTCCAAAACGCTTGCAGCTCAAGGACACTCCGTCTTATTTGCTTGTGAACTCGTGGCGTTGTTTTCCCAACAATTATAATGAATGCTGCAATTTGTCAGGTTTGAAAATGTATTCTGCAGTGAAATGACAAGAAGACAGTTTCCTCCAAAGTTAAAAGAAGAAGACATAGAAGAAAAACAAGGATTATTGGCGCCAGCTTAGTGAGACTGCTTGTTGGAATATAAATACAGAAAAGTCTCTTCCCTTGATGGGGATAATTATGCTGCTTCTTCCTCAATCAGCTTTCCAGCTCTGCATGAGACCCAGGAGTCTAACTTGGATAAATTTTTCATGGCCTTTCAACAGCTTTTGGCTTCTGACACTAGGAGAAGAGGACAAACTGAAATGAGCAGCATCCTCGCGCACGGTGCAACCAGAGGACATGGCGCGGAACGTGTTGCACCTATCTGATAACGCACCCTTGAAGACCCAGCCCCCTCGAACCATTTTGTGCCACGCTTGCTTCATCTGCAGGCTTTTTTGTTTCCTCTTATTCTGCAGCCTCTCAGCGAGACATCTACGTAATATAAGGGCACATGCTGTATAGGTGACAGTTGTGACTACAGCTAATGGTGAAATGCTCCATCTCTCTCTGGTACTTAGAACAAATGTCAGGAGTAAGCTACAGCTTGAGCTGTGATTTACTGCAACATAAAGAAATATTGCATCAGTAAATTTCAGGAATTGATACCCCTCCCCCTGAGAAAAGGGCCTATTTTATAGTCAAATTGCATTCCCAACAAGTAGGAACAAATGCAAAAGTGATGCTCAAAATGCAAAAATGTCTTGTATGGTGAGCTGAAGTCATGCTACTTTTTATCAACCAAATAAATTCAATACTTTGGGAAATCAAACTCCCACAGCTTGTGGTTAAATCGCAACAAAGTGGCTAATTTTATAAATATTACTAGCTTTGACTTTGATCATTCTCACAAAAGAATCATTAGATTCACATCAACTGATCAACTTCTGAGTCCAGCAGAGCCACAGCTAATCAACTTCATTAAACACAAAAAATATCACGAAAATTCATTACATCTTTGCTAAAAGGTCCCATATTATGCAAAATTCACTTTCTAAAGTTATTTAACTGTTATATCAGTCCAAAAGACTGTCTGAGACCCAAAAGTGTTCAAATATTTTCACCGTTTTCACTTCCTTATTCTCATTTTTGGGAAATATGTTTTGAGCTAATGCTAAAACAGGTGGTTGCAAAATCTTCCCCTGCTGACATCAAGAAGGGAAAAGAACACTCCTCTCTAGAGGACAGAGCCAATCACGAGCACCTTTGGCTAGCTGAGCCCACCCCCCTTTAAAAACCACGGGAGTGCGCATCCTCACAAACGTTAGCAAACAGTCACGGTGAAGCTACGAGTAAAGCATGGCAGTTTTTTCGTAGACGGTTGTATCAATGAGCATAAAAGTATTTTTTACTCCCTTCATCTGAACCCCTGAAGACCCACTGACGTCTCGCAAACGTGCAGAGAAGAGAGATGGGCGGGGCTTGACTCCCCAGCAGCCCCTCCCATTTGATATGAAAGTTTTGCAGTTGGATGAGGGGCTGGAGGAACAACAGTTGCACTTAAAGTAAGGGTTCATTTGACCAATGCAGAGCTTTTATTTGTAAAATAAACGATTCAGAGTGGATAGAAAGTGCAGAATAAGGGACCTTTTAAATTTTAGCATTAACTTGTGGTCAGGTCTGTCTGGCTGTTAGCTAAAATATCTAATGAACTACTCAGCAGCCAGATATTCATGAATCTCTCAGAAAGTCTTTGTTGGATGTAAGTCTACAGCTGATTGAACCCAATTCAAGATGGCCGCAACTAGCAAACAAAAAAAAGACTAAGATTTTGTCAGATTAACAGATACTGAGCTAACATTCGTTGCTGAGAGTCATTCACAACACATTCTGAATGCTAACAGAAAAAAGAAACTGTAACTTCATCCCCTCAACAGGAACAGATGATTTTAATTTAAAACTGCCACATGTGATCCTTCAGGGGAACCTATGTGTTGTGGTTTTATAATTATTAAGGTTAAATACTAAAGGAGACACATCTACCGGTATATCAGATCTAACTCCATCTGATCTGACTTTGCTGAGGTTAAAAGGCTTCGTTTATTAACTCTATATCAATCCAATAGCAAATAGAAGTGGCTTTTTAATGTCACAGTTAGTGTGCACTTTATTAGCTGACAGGCTTGTTGATGAGCACATGCTTTTGTGCTTCTGAATTAAATTAACTCTGGAAAAAATGCCACATTAACAAATGCACTTAATTGCCCATGCATACTAAGTACTGTGCATTAAAGAGTCTTCTTGATTCAAAAGTCCCCTTTCATCTTCTGTTTATTCAATTACGTGAGTCACACGTCTTGCATTGGACGCCTTTAAACATCGCGCAGATCACTTCCGATAACTTTTTCCGTTTAATGTTAGTGTGCAGATTGCAGGGCGTTTTATTCCTAAAGTGTTTGATCACGTCGCTCTGCACAGTGACTCTCATTTGTTTTGACATTTTGCCTTGTACTGTGCAGAGAGCGTTGCCGTAATGTGTTGCCATGTGGGACGAGTCATGAAGCCAGAGGCTACCAGGCGAGCCATTCGGAGCCAAAGTCAGAGCTGCGTTCGCCCTTCACATGCACCCACAATAAACACACATCAGGAAGCCCACGGTGCATTTTCAGCCGCTGACTTTCATTGCAAATGAGTGTTCTGTCAATGTTTCAAGGCTAAGAACACTGCTTCCACAAAAGGGAGTTTTCATCTCGTGGTTTTACAGACTTATTAAAAGTGATGAAAGCTGTTATCTATGTTCACTCCCCCACTGTTTTTGCATAAGAAGCAGGTTTTAAACCATAAATTTATGTCTATATACAGTAGCTAGAGCCTATGGTGCATGAAAAGAAGGTTTTACTCCTACAGCGGCCAGCATTTGGCAGGCTCACTAATGGGTTATGGTCCACGGCTCCACCTGTTCCAATGAATTTCTCTCCATGGATTAGCTGGGCTGCATCACGTGAGGGGATGCAGTTAAAGGAGGTAATAGGGAGGTAGTGGTTTGTGAGACAGAAATGATCATCCCTGATTTTAGGGATATTATCCCTCAGCCATTTTTTAAAAAAATCAAACAAATTCCTTTCTTTTTTTGGAGAGGGTGATCAGAAGTTAAAAATTAAAGAAGAAGACAGGGGGGGGGTCAGGGAGGGGAGCCAAGCAAAACAGGCCTGACAGCCCAACTTGTCGTGCTTTTCCAGAGGATGTGACTGCGTCAAATATGATTATTTCTCTTTTATCACGGCGGAGTGACAGTGTAGAAAATTCCTCTGGCCATTCTATTCCAGATGGATATCCGCGCACATTAAGCAAACAATATTACGCACAAACAGTGTTTGACAGGTTATTATTTTAGGCATGAGGACAGAACGATAAACTATACGCATGCTAACTCGGAGGCAGGTCAGGCCTGCAGTTTATCTCTCATCCCACCTGACTTGACACTCATCTGCAAAGTACATTTTTATTCTAAAGACTCGTCCTTGTCCCAAACGCGCCGTGAAATCTCGGCTGCATACACGGCTGGCTGCGGTTCATCTTGATAATTGTCATATGCTAAGTGGCGGCTGGACGGAGTGAGAGATAGTAATGCGCCACCTCACAATTCATCCATGTTCTGTAAATCCTGCAAAGAGAAAATGTGTCACACTGCATGCAGGGGTGGGGATCTGCAAGAACGGATCATTAAATAGTGGCGATCTCAATTTAGTCCTTTGATTCTTCTAGTGTTCATATTTATATGTTTTTATGTTTTCATGCACGAGCCTCGTCCCTGGGTGCTTGTTTGCTAATAGACTTCCTGAGTTGCAGAACTGTGTGACAGGTGGCCCTGCTGGCCTCTCGTGTGTGTGAGCGTGTGTGTGTGTGTGTTTTCACTACAAGCCAAGCTCTCTCCTGGGTGAAAACCTGTCACATCCACTTACACCACCACCCCTCCTCCCCCCCACTCCCCTGCTTCTTTAAACACAGTGTCTTTCCACATTTCTCCCCCCCAAAAAACAGACCACTTTAACAATTTCACCACTTCAAATTCTGAGTTCAGCCTCCTCTCAGCAGCTTGAAGCCACATACAGGATAGACTACTGTGCACTAAATAAAACAGGACGTGACACCCTGTAAAGTTCCCTGCTATGATTAGACTGATTTTTTTTTATATTTGGGAGGAGGGGTGCCTCTTTTGACCGTTGACTTTGAGTTTTGACCGTTTCACACTGACTGAGTGGCCTATGACGTATACAGGGGAACAAAAGCGGCCAAAGGAATTTTTTTATGACTACACCGAAGAAAAGACTTCTTTTTTTTGTTAGCCTTGGCTGTGAGGGCTGTCTTAGCAAAGAAAAGTTTTTCTCTGTGCTTTCAACTTGCCAGTTGAAATATGTGGGGAAGAAGATGTCATTTTTGTTCTGCATCAACTTCATGTCGCCATGGGGAAATTCTCTATCCTATGCATGCTCTCCAAAACCGTCACTGTGGGCTCGCAATTATGCACAGGGAGCTCAGGCATAAAGAAGGAAAAGAGAATTTCTGCAGCCACATATTAAATATGGGCTGTGATTAAATGGAATGAATTAATTTATTTTATTGTATGATTGTTGAATGAATTGAGGTCAAGTGCAAAAAAAAAAAAAAAGGGGGGGACTATATACCAATTAATTATTATATAGCCTAACTGGTAATAAGGGGGCATATTTTCTCAAAGCATCAAACTGTTCAGTGCAGCTATTATCTTAACGTTATTTGGCTTCCAACAGACTTAATTGTGGAGCTGCCTAACGACTTGTCTGAAGTCGGTCAGTTCATGCAGATGATGATGAAACAATTCAGTCAAATTACAGCTCACATGTCAGGCAGGTCCCGCCTGCAGCTTGTCTCTCACCGTCACACTTATTAACTTTACACAAATTAAACATATTTGTGTGCAGCCTTTAACTGAAGAGATAACTCTGAGTATAAATGTGTTTCTTTACAAATCGGTCACTGGGTTGATCAACGTGCAAAAAGCTGAAAAATAGCCAAAAAACTCTTACTGTTTGGGTAAATCCTCTGAATTGATGCTAAATGCCACCAAAGCCACCCATCACTCTGACTTTGAAGCTGTGGTTCTGTGTGGGGTCAGCTGATGGTTCAGATCCGACTCAAAGCACACTGGCGCCATCCTGAGGCAGAGCTCTGCCATTGCATCAGGCTGAGAGGCTCCATTCCACTAATGTAAAAAATGATTTATATCAGAAAATAAATGATACGATTATAAACTTTGTTGTTTTTAATTGAATTTATTTAATTATAGTAGTTTTTTTAAACATAGTCATTTGATTTACCACTTGTGTTGCCAGCATGTGGGAGGTTTTTATTAATTTCATTCAGATCATCTGACATTGCCTCTGGTTCTGTGTACACATCTTGTTTTAGGAGATTCATTTTATTTTAAATGAGCTGTAAGAATCAAAGCAGGGAACCCTCAGTCACAGGGCCAAGGACCAGTACGGGTCCATGGATCATCAGAGAGAAATTAAAACATTTTCAGTTTAAATGATTGGTTTATGGTCAGTGAGGTGTTTTGTCCTGAAAAAATCATGATAATTATGTATATGTCAATAAACAATAATATAAGTAAAGTGCATTGTATTATAAGTGTAATATTTCAGTTTTGTGTCATGCATTTTTTTTGTTTTTCATTTTATTATGCATGTTGTTATCTTACACTGCTTACGACACAGTTCTTTTATAGGAAACTGGCTCATCCTGCAGTGCAGGTTGGGGATCTCCGTGTTAAAAGGCTTTGATTTTGCTCAAAGCTTGGACGTCCAGTTCACTAATCAACTAGAACTGAACCTCTTGTGACAAAGACTTGTGAGAATAAAAACTAAAGTGAGACAAATGTTTTAGTTTTTGATCGTTTTTGCTCCTTTAACTTCTTTAATTTCCTTTTTCTGATTGTTTGTTCTTATTGTTTATTTGTATTTGGCTCTTAGCTGCTCTCTCCATCCACCAGCTGATTCTTTGTATTTCATGGCTGATGTTTTGACTTGTAGGAGTGGGGAAAGCACAGTGAGGGCTGCATTCCACTCCTGAAGCAGTGCATGCTGGATGTTCTAAATTGGAACACTTTTTCATTTACATTCTTTAAAACTGCCAAACAAGTCTTTAATAACTATTATATATTCCTTCACTGTCAGAGAAACTTTGACCTGACTGTATACTATAAGTTTTTTTATTGAAGAAGTGCTTTGTTGAATAATGAATCCCTATTGATTTTATAATAAACGTTAATGAATCAATTGCTGCGTCTTGTTGGTGTGCTAAACACCGTTTTGACTGGATACTTTTACATGAGCTACAGAGAACATCCCTCCCCTGCTCTGTTTGGCGTTTATAATAACACAGATGATAAATAGTCATTTGGTGTCTGAATTGTTGATTTGCTGTAATTTATTCCCTAAAAACAACATCAGGATAATCAGAGAGAAATTTACATCAGCACCTTGTTCCCCGTCCTTTGTTTATGATCTGGGCTGACCTCGGTTCAAGTGAAGCTCTTGATAATAACCTATTGATTACACAGAGCTTGTTATGTTTTAGAACTGCTGACACATCCATGTCTTTTTGCTCTCCGCTCCCTCGTATCTCTCCGGTGGCAGACTGCACCGAAACCGGATGGATGAACATCTTGCAGAAGATTTGATTTATGATTAAAAATGCAGCTTGAGTGCTGTCCGCGTAAATATTTTCCTTTCACTGTACAGCTGATGCTAGCAGACTTCCTGTTTGCTTCACTTTGGGAGGTGATGCTGATGCTGTGCAGCATCTGCAGGAGACACTCCTGTGGGTTTCAGCCTGACAACCTGCCTCTGTGAGGACGCAGTAATGAGAAGGACTGTGTTCGTGTCAGAATGACACAAGTGTTTTTTGGAGCGTTCGCGGTTTTCTTTTACAATCGCTTGACAAGTATAGCCATCAAATACGCCTAGAAACATCCAGATCATACTCGCCTCGGCTGTTTGTCTTTAGTTTAACGTCAGGAGTGACAGTTTTTAGCGTGATCAGGTGTAAATCAACCGACTTGGGAGAAAACTGTTGAATTATGTTTCAAATTTAAATATAAGAGCACTGACGGCGATGGTGAAGGTAAAGTTTATGTTCTTGGTTTTATAAACTTGCAAAAATAAAATTTAAAAAACCCAAATGACAGATTTATTTAGGAGATCCAGCTACTAGCATCCTCTCAGGGGTGTGGTTCTTATCCTGCAAATTCAAGTTCAGCACTCACTCATCTTTTAGCTTTTAGCCTGCTAAATTAAAATCACCACATTGTCATTACTTCTATCAGTCAGTGCAACAACTTTTGGATATTACCCAGATTCCCTGAATGCTCAGAAGAGATTGAAGGCTAAGACCAAGCAAGAAGTTCAAAGATTTAAAGCTCAAGCTTAGATCTTCTGAAGAGGGGATTAATAGAAAATGAAAACTTATCTCACCTGCTGTAAGGGTTCTATGAAAAAACTTTAGTTTGGAGAAACAAGGATTGACACTCTAACAGCAAGAAAGGTCAACAGTATAAAGGCTGCTGTCTTTAAAAAGCTGACAGTGAAAAATCACACGAACACTTTCTATTAACATCACATTTTCGATGGTAGAAATACTATAAAGTGTCCCAGGATGCACCATGAACCTCATAGCTAGCTGCCATCACTATTTCTGCTTACAAATAAGCATAAAATCCAAAGTAATAATCGATTAAATTACTTCAAAAGATCTGAACTCTCACTTTTACCAACTTTAATGAAGAATCTGACAAGTAACATCTGGATACTTTCCTTAACAAAAGTGTCTGATCATCAAGTGGCATTGTCTTACGTTTGAGTTGCTTTCATGCTCCAACACACCTGATTCTAATGATCAATGCTCTCCAGTTCAGCTGTTCTTGGTAATCAGGATTGATTCATATCATCATAACATCTAGAAAATGCAGCATGGTGGTTCTCGAGAACAGTTAAACACAAGTGGAAGAAACAAATGATCTGACACAAACAGGTATGATATCATGCAAACTACCAGGTGTGAGGGGAGAGATAACGACTGAGACAAACAGGAGCAAAAACCGAGAAAACAGAATGTAAAGCCAACATAAGAAAATCAAAAGCACTCAAACGCTGATAAAAAGATTTATAATAGGTTGAAAGTCATGAAAAGCAAAAACAAAATGCCACATAATTCAGTGTCTTTGCTGATCTTTTAAATGTAAAATGATGAGCTTTAAAAAGAGTGAGGAGTGTCCTCAAGATAAAAGTCTAGCATCTCATTATGAGTTCAAACTAACATCTTGCAAAAATTGAGATTTTTATTGAGTACCAACACAGAGCTGAAGCTGGTTCTGCTCTGAGGACTGAGCTTAGAGCTGATTGTTCAAAGGAGGACGCTTCATGAAATGAAGAACATGATGGACAACCCTGAGCATCCTCTACACAAGACGGTGATTCAACAACAGGGTGTCTTCAGTCAGAGGCTCTTCAGGTCCTTCCTGCCCATGTATCGAAGAAAGTTCATTAATGAGAGACAACATAGTATCATTCCCGTCTGGGATTAAATAAGTATTATTGAAGTGAATTGACTATTTACTTTCAGGTACTAACACTTTACAGCATGCATTCAGTAAAACTGTTGAAATGACCCTTTTCCTGGTGTTTGCAGAGCGTTCCCAGCGAGCCTTATAAATGATTCCACCAGTGTTTGCTCTCTTTAATAAAACTGGACAATTTGTTCCCCGCTAATCTCCGTCTGCTGGAATAAATCAAAGAGATGTGGACAAAAGCACTCAGCGGTGCGCGTTTGCTGTGAAAACAAGATATTTACGATGTTTGCTCACGAGCCGCAAACCACAAACTGATGTGAGAGGAACGTGTTTGGAGGGACTGCTGTTTCCTGGCAAGGCGGGACTGTTACGCCAGTTCAACCACAGCACCGGGACGAAGACAGGACACGCCGAGCGGGACGTGCTGTCCTTCACTTTAAAGTTTAAAGCTATATTAAAACCTTGGGTTGTTGCTCTGTGTTTTTGCCTCATCTGATACATTTTCCATCTGAGTGATCATCTGAAAGAGAACCACTGACTGGTTTTGTGTATCTGGAGCTTTCTTTGTTTCTCATCTGTGATTGGATGCTCATAGCTACCAGTTGGTCCACTTGCACATGTAAATTTTCCCGTTAGTGCTTGTTAATTACGAGCTGATCCAACATGTCTGCTACCATCAAACGGAACAATGGCAACATTGTTAGCAATCTGCTATTTAAACATCAAAGGGAAAGTTCACCTCAGATCTGTGTGCAGTTTTCATCTCATCTTTAGAGCCATCCATCCGTCCTTTCTGCATGAGTTTAGAGATATTTGTGAGACTCGCATCTTTAAAATGATGAATGCCACTCAAACTGATGCTAAAAATGTACAAAGAATAGCATTTATACATCTCAAAAGCAACGCGTCAGTGACCTGATTCATCAATAAAATCTTCCAACCCTGTTTTGACTTCTTTCATGGAGGATATGTTGTATTTCCATTGAGCTAAAACCATTAGGCACGTCGCTGCAGAGAGGAGAGCAAGGCCCACACTCACAACCTCGTGAGTGGATACAAACGCTACTTCCTTTCAGTAAGGTTAGCTTTCAGGTACTGACCTACCAAACGCCCAGTCAACACAGATTCAATCGAGATTTATTTGTACTCAATATAAACTCAGATGTGTGTTTTTCTGCAGAGATTCATCTGAATGAGTTGAGAAAAATAGATGTTGAAGTGTAAACAAGATGCTAGCAGTCATCTGGTATCACTGTAGATCAGAAGGCTCTATAAAAGCTTTATCAGCCAGAGCAAATAGATCAATAAACAATAACAATAAACATAAGGTTTCAATGACACGTAATATTTTAAAGCATCACTTTCCAGCTCCACCACTTTTGGAGACTACTGGTGTTTCCCCCCGGTGATCAAAAGCTTCAACCTCAAAGCTTTAAAAACTACAACAGAAATGTATTTGAATGTTTTCTAACCGTGATTGACTATACAGTGGAACTGAATAATAATAACAACGTGAATATCTGGAATCTTGGTTCGAAGTCAGTACTCGATTCTGCCCTATTAGCCATTCAATGTGACCACGATACAAATTTTAAAATCCCCAAATTATCAGAAAAAGCTCCATCCTCTGCATACCACAGCATTTTAAATAACAAACAGGGACTTTGTGCAAAAATCTGGATTTTTATAGAAGAAAAAAACAAAAATAGAAGTAGGATGGTGTTTTTAAAGCATGCACCAAGGAGCTAACAGGCTAACAAGTATTGTTCATAAAAGCCAAGTTATAAGTGAGTTTGAAATGTACCATTTAGTAATTGTATTGTGCATGTCACGGTCACGGCCAGACTGAGAGGGCCAATCAGCAGCTAGGACGTTACCTCCACTGCTTTGTCTCCACCCAGCCGTCGCTCTGGCCCAAATACCTCCTGTGGGCGGAGCTCTCCCACAACATACATCTCTCCTCTGCCACCAGCCTGTCTCCATTCAAGGTGTGCTACGGCTACCAGCCGCCCATCTTCGGTCACCAGGAACCGGAGGTGGAAGTTCCCGCTGCCCAGAACATGGTCCGTCGGTGTCGGCTGGCCTGGGTCAAAGCTCGTGCTGCTATCGCTCGGGCCCAGTCCCAGTACGTCCGCCAGCATCGCCGCCGTCACCGGCCCGGTCCCTCGTTCCAGCCCGGCGACAAGG
>SSNR01000063.1:131012-205995 GCA_006937965.1 Callopanchax toddi | reverse complement strand
GGGGGGGGGGGGGGGGGGGGATCAAAGTACTCCACCAACAATCTATATAATTATCGTCATCTCCTGCCTTTCCTCTCTGGCAAAAAAAAAAAAAAACCACTCCATCCATTTGTAGAAATCGCCCAGGGGAGCGTTACATCAAAACTAATCATAACGATTAAAATCAGCTTCTCTGCAAGAAGGAGGCAAGTTAGAAGCAGGGGGTGAGGGTGTTGTAAACGCAGAAAAAAACACATAATATATTTATTTGCTTTTTTCCCCCCTTCTTCTAAAAGCATAACCTTTAACAAAGGCACTGCGGCTGTTCGCTCGCAGTTTTACTCAGCATATTGGTTTAGACTGGGGCTGAGACATGAGCTAATTGTATCCTGATCTTTGCCTTGAGGGGTTTCGCAGCCCTGGAGCAAGTATTCTCTGTATTTTGTTCTGTCTACCTAAGCCAAGCTATTGCATTTCTCACTGGTGTAGGAAGAGAGGCAGATCGGTGGCTAAAATCAGAGGGAAAAGGTGCACAAAACACCCCCCCTCCACGACTTTGTGCCGCTCTATGTTTCAGGTAAGCGACGCTTTACTTCTGTTTGCTGTTATTTCCGAGGTCGGGGTGGACTGGGACGGTTGAGGCGCAAAGCAGCTTTTACGCATGTGCCAAAAAAAAAAAAAAAACCGCGATCCGAGCGGTACAGTTCTTAAAGAATATTTAACCACTTCCTGGCGGTTTGCGAGTCCGTCAACAGGACGGGAGAGTCTCCGGTGCCTTCATATCAAACCAGCAGCGGATCAACCGGACCTCGTCGGGCTACAACGCGCCGCGCGTGCCTCCGCCGCGTGGACTCGCTCGTGGCAGCTAAAACACCGTCCGCACGGTTCCTGTTACAAGTTGCTCCCAACTTAGTTAAACCCGCGTTTTTCGTCGCTTTTTTAAACATTTCTCCTCCGGTTTTCCATTCTCTCCCCCCACAGCCTCTCAACTGCCCCAGATCCTCTAATGAAAGACGCCATTGTGGAGTAATTTCGCTGCGGGCGTTTTTTCTTTTTCTGTATGACAGCACACAAGCGTCAATGCAGAGTTTATGAATCATCCTTTATTTAAAGAAACAAAAACGAGGGTGTGTTAACAGAATCGTGTTTATATAGAGGAATATCAAATTAGAACACTTTTTAAATGAACTTTAAGACGCGGATGGGTGAATTTGGAGTTAAAAAGTAGCAGGTAACGGTTTCATTTTGCGTCCTGGATGATTATTTGTAAGAAACGTTGGTTGTTTTTAAGAAATAATGGCAATGAAGAGGATATTCTGAAGAAATAGTTAAAGTTTTAGTGTCATCAGACTGAGATGGAGGCTTGTCTGGACTGATCACCTGATGGCGCTGTTACAAAACCATCCCCGTTTATTATAAGAAGGCTGCAGCAGTCAAGTTAAACAAGTACACATCTGTGCTGCTGGGAGAGGACAGAAAATACATAAATATATTTATATATATGTATTTATATAATGTATGGAAAGCCTTGAGGCGACATATTGTTATTATATTTCATGTTGTGCCTCTGCCACTCCTGCGCCCTGGGACAGTTTGGTTTGTGCCAGTGAACATGTCTCCAACAGCCTGCAGCAGCTCTGGGCTGATCACACTTCCTTATCTGTGATGTCATGCTCATGCACAGGAAGATGCACACACACACACACACAACAAATATCCAGAAACAAAACTGATGGGATTGCTCAAATATCACACCGTTTAGACCTGAAACTTTGTGTAATTTGAGCTCAGATTGCATCATTAAAAGTCACTCATCCAAACATCATCCAGTTGAAATGATGTTATTGCTTTGCAGCTGCTTGCAGTTCATTTGTGTCTGTTTGAAGTGAATCAGGCTTCAGGATCTCCTCGGGCCGTACTGTTCCACAACTTTACTACCTGTTATTCTGCTGCAGCAGGCGTTGGCTAAGTTAAAGTGTGCTATGTGTCCGGACATTTGAAACAAATCGCCAGTGGCAACCGAATGAAGAGACAGTCTATCCAGATTATGTAAATACCTTTTTGTGCTCGCCTCAAACTGAATGTTAATGTTATAAAATGCTAATTGTTTGTTGGGATGAGGTTACTCCAAAGTTACTATGATTCCAAAAGAGCATACGTAGCTGTTGGGAAAGTGTTTTTAAAGATCTCTAAATGACTTTTTGATCAAAGTTGGGTAAAGAAGCAGATCACATGAGCCGCTATTCCAGATTGTGGGTGACAACAGGTAGGAAAATCTCAGGTCAGGATTCAATGAACCCGTGACCTTTGAGCTGCTCTCGGACTAAATCAAACATGTGGCATGGACACCTGCACAGGAAAACACCCAGAACGTGTTCCTCCACCACCTCGGAGTGATTTTGTGATATAAGAGCTCGCTCCCTCAACCCCCAGCGTGCCACCCACCCAACCGCCACTTCTCTTTCACTCCCTCTTCCTTTTTCCCCCTGCAATTTTCCATAATGCCTCACAGATTTTACACTCAATCCACCTTTGCGATGACAAGGCTTTGAGGAAATCCAATTCCACCGAGCTGTTTTCAGAACTTACTCTCCACAGGCACACACACTCACTTTCACTCACTCACACACACCAACCACCATCTCCACAAATTAGTCAGGGAACAAATTACCTGCATTCTGAGTGTGATCCCACGCACTTTGCAGGCTGCCTTACACAGGTCCCCTTTTGAAGAGCAGCCATGTGATTTCTCTCTCTTTTGCCCCGCAGGCCCCTTTGCCTTCTGCGAGGGATTCTGGAGTTGAATTTTAAAAACTATGTATGGCTGCTGCCTGCGCTTATCAGCGCGTGCACAAGTGGCATGCAAATCAAACGAGGATCACACACCCGCATTGGAGGCCTACACTCAAAGGCAAGCTTAATTGCTAATTGGGTATCTAGGTGTGAAACCCACACTGCCAATGAGAGGGAGGAACGTGGATGTTTTAAGGCCAGTGGTTGAACTAATTAATTTTAATCTGAATATTATTAAAAATTGCAAATTCCCTGCATTTTCTGTGGAGAAAACAGCCCAGGAGAGTGCTGTAGAAGGAGTTTTAACTGCAGTTGGACGTGTCGTCGTTTGGTTTTTATACCTGGTATCATTAGTGTGGCGGAAGACGTGTAATGGTAATGTGGTGATTAGAAAGGGGGGCTGGAGCTTCATACTGTGACCACTGGTGCCACCAAGTGGAAGCCAAAGGGGACAAATGGCACCTTTATAAAGTTTTTGGCACCCTTCCCTGTCCAAATAGTTTTATTTATCTATGCTTGTGTTCATTTTTGCCTTTCATATAAAGGATTTCTGTCAAATAGCAAAGTAGGCTTGTTCGAAAAGAGGAATCGGTTGATTATTTCTCTGTAACAATGCTGCTTGGCAATAAATCGTTATTTTGTTGGAACATCTGAAAATTCATCTTTACAGTGAGGTACGATTTGTAGGGATCGTGCAAATGTAGATTGTGCAAAACAGCAAAATGTTTTATTAGCACAATTCGCTAAAATCCCCTGCAATGTCGAGTTACTTGCTGTGCTGGATGGTTGCATTTTCACTTATTGAGCACTTTTACACTTTAGTAACTTTACACTGTCAGGGGCCTCAGCAGCATGTGGAAGGTCCATATTCATCCACAACAGCTTGGCTCCTCCTCCTCACGCTGGTCGGTCACCAGTCTGGTCCTGTTTGCTGTGGAGTGGCATCCCATTAGTCAACCAGTAGTTGCTGAAGGTCGACCAGCATGGTGAGGTTGGTCACTAGCATGTGTCAATAAAGTGCCAGTTCTACCTGTGACTGACGCACGCCTCTTAAAACGAGCAAACAGTTCTGCAGGAGATGTTGGCATGTTTCTGGGTGACTTTATCCACACGTTGTAGCCGTGTTGTTCCACAGATGCACAATCCTTACAAGTTCCTCCTTTTTATTGCGACTAATCAGGCTTTCCAACAATACAAAAAATGTTTGACTAAACACTTTTAGCGTTAAGTTTATATGACAATGTTGTTTTTGGCAGCCACTTTAGTTTTAGTCTTTTGGAGTAAAATGCTGATTGGTTTTAGCCCCATTTTAGTCACGTCTATATGTGATAGTTATAGTCTAGTTTTAGTCAGTAAAAGTATGAATCCGTTAAAGTAATTTAAGTCAATAAGTTGGAAATTAGAATCACATCAATTTATCAGTGTATTTATTGTATTAGTTTTGACATTAATAGGAAAAGTAACAAAAACCATCCAAAACGAACGAAACTGCAAAAAAACCAAAGCATTCAACCAACCAGTGGCGGATCTAGGGAAATACTTGGGGAGTGGCAAAAGGTGGGCAAGTATTTTTCTGGGGTGGCACCATATGAGAATATTATATATCTATACCAGTTAAGGGGGCAGCAGGGGTGGCAAGACTTTCTTTTAGGGTGGCAACTGCCCCCCTGTGCCACCCCAAGTAGATCCGCCCATGCAACCAACAGTAGAAGATGTAGCCTAACCTTTGGCCATAATTATAACAAAGACATGTCGCTGTTTAGTGAATAAAATCACTTATTAGGACTAAAGCTAGTTAGCCTAGCCATTAGCTCATCGGTGGTTTGAATGGTTGAATGAAGCGCCACGTTTTTAGTAAAACAAAACAAACAAACGACTCGCCGTGGAGTTGATTAACTAAGAACACAATATGGAATCCATCGGCAGGGCTGTCACAAGCTGTCAAGAAGGATTCTTTGAATATATATCCATTTGATTAGCGCGCCGCCAGTGAGATATTAGACTGATCACCCCGGGAACTAATCAAAGGGTCAACCCCTTCACAATAAAAGTTCACATGATCAGTAATATTAGTTCACTTTAATGCCATCTCACAGCTTCACATATTAACTTTTTCATCTCGTCTCATTTATGTCATCAAAGACTCCTCTTGAACATATGGCGCATTAACACTTTAATTTCGTTATTATCTCATCAATGAAAACAACGCTGATGACAACAGTTTAATAAAACTCATAAAACTTTGTTTTTTGGTTTTCGTGTGCCACCCTAAGATTATCAGTGGCCCCCGTTGGAAACCTTTCCAGCTGCGCCCCTGGCTGTGGATCTTCAACCTCACTAAGAACAACAATCAATAAGTTTGTTCTTATTCTGGAACAGAAGGTTGCCTTTGACCTTTTTTTTTTTTTCTTCCTCAGAGGAAATGTGTGATGAAGACATTCAGATTTTGATGCGATTGAAAGAATCAGTGGTGTTTGAGTGAGTGAGTGGGTATTTTATTTATTTGTTGGCCATAGAGTCCAGGGATGTCAACTTTTGGAGGTTTTAGGATTGTAAAGGACTAAAGAGAGGTTGGCAAACAGCTGCTGAACAATGGGCAGCGGGATGATGCGGGGAGGAGGTCAGGTGACCAATGCACCTCCAAAAAAAAAAAAAAAAGAAAAAAGGGAGGGCAAAGGCCAGATGTGCGCGCCGCATCACCGCTGCTTATGTATTTAGTCAGGCTGGATTTGTTTTATTGTGAAAATGCGACACACATACCTGCCACTGAAGCAGCGACAGCCCAAAAGAGCCCCCGGCGCTACAATGCTAATGTTGTCGGGGGCTTTGACTTCTCCCAGCCACTGCAAAGAAGCTGCTCCGTGTGACAGCCACGGCGCTTCCTCCCGGTCTCTCCCGGGTTTTTTCACGCTTTTTTCCCCTCCTCTCCCCTCCGTTTCATTTATTTTCTGCTTCTATTATAGACCGTCCTATCTCTCTCTCTCTTTCTCTCTCTCTCTCTCCCCCTCTCTTTCTCTCCCGAACCCTTTTAACGCGTGAGTATAATGGACGAAACGGATATCATGGATCTTACGCATCAGAAAGCGAAGAAGCGACCGCGTCCAATCAGTTCGGTGGACGAGTCCGTGCACGCGTCGCTCAAACGGCTCCCGATGCGAGCGGCGGAGTGCAGGGAGCCCTCACTGATGTTCGCTGTCAGAGGGGAGCCGGTTCCCGCAGCATCTCTCAAGCAGAATGACCACTCGGTGACTTCCTCTCCAACCACAGTTATGCCAGCACAGGTAAAAAAAAAAACAAAAAACAAAGATAAATAAAAGAAAATAGCAAGAAAAAGTCCGATTTTCTTCTTAAATAACCTAAAACTTGATTTAATAGATTTGTTGCTGTTTAATGCAGATTTTCTTATTCTAATGTGATCCACTCCTCGTTGCTGCTCTTAATTTTCTTTTTCTCCATCTTATCTATGTTTTAGATGCATTTTTTTCTCTGCAAGAGTTTTGAAACTTTTTTTTTTTTTGGGTGGGGAGGGGGTGTGCAATTTCTCTCCTCGGAGCTTATAAGAGAATGGTGTTTGTAGGTTAATATAAGTCAGTTTCCCCCCCAAATCCTATTATGGTATTCAAATCAAGAGTCATTATTGCTCACTTCCAAGAGAGATTGATGCTCCAAATTAATTTGGTTTTGGAGATTATGGCCCACAGGAGTTAGATGCTTGTGGATTGTGGCAACATTCAGGTCAAGGTCAGGCTGCTTCTATCCTGCGGTATCAAAAGAAGCAAAATGCATCTCTCACTCCTGGAGTGTGGAGTGTGAAGGAAGAGAATCTTACTTTTGATTTGCGAAAAAACCCAAACGATTGGATCATTTTAAAATTGTTTATGAATCATAACACTCTCTATGTGCCCTTCCAGGATAATCGCTCCAGCATGTCCAGACCCATGATCACACGGTCACCAGTGTCTCCCTTGAGTAACCAGGGCATCCCTACACCTGCACAGCTCACCAAGTCCAATGCCCCTGTGCACATTGACGTAGGCGGGCACATGTACACCAGCAGTCTGGCCACCTTGACAAAATTTCCAGAATCCCGGTGAGTCTTCCTCCACATGTTTGCATGCATGATGATGCATGTTTGGCCGTGTCACGATTTCCTCTGAGTTTAATGTCAGCGTGTTTGATGTTTAATGCCACAATGTGACAGTCAAATGTCACAACTCTTCAGATCTCACGAATGCACTCGGAATAGACGCTGATGTCTAAAAGAAAAATGTATCATTCAGGTGCATCAAAAACACAGCTTCTTGTGAAGTCTGCTGTAAATTTAAGGGGTAAACAATTCATAGGAGCACAAAGTGCAGAAAGCAGAGCACAGACAAAAGCAACTTGCTTATTCTGACAGATGTCACGGCAGCAGTAAAGAGCCAAAGGGCACGGAGCCATCTGGAGACCGGGAGGCCGCGCTGTCGCTCCGAGAGCGGGCCTCAGGGTGACAGGCGCCCGGCCTCAGGCAACCCAGCACCAGCTGGACCTGACCTCTCCAGACCACCTCTGCTTTTAATCTTTCTTTTCTTTCTTGCACACATATTGCTGAATCTTTCCATTTGTTCTGAAACCTCCTTTTAAGCATTAATAAATTTAAATATATAATGTTAATCCTAACATGTTGTCCTCCCACCTTTTCACCACCCTCCCCTTTTGCCTCATCCCCCACCCCTACCCCTCTGCGTGTGTGTGTGTGTGTGTGTGTGTGTGTGTGTGTGTAGAATTGGTCGTCTCTTTGATGGCACAGAGCCCATAGTCCTGGACAGCCTGAAGCAGCACTACTTCATTGATAGGGATGGACACATGTTCCGCTATATTCTCAACTTCCTCAGGACGTCCAAGCTCCTCATTCCAGACGACTTCAAAGTGAGTGGGTGTCCATCCTAGAAGCTGTAAAGTGCCATCAGCCAGTCAGCAGTCCTGCAACTTAGCTCACACAAGTAAATGCTCGGGCTGTAGAACGCCTTTGGTCATCGGTCCTCCTCGAGTTGCTGAAAACCATCCTGGAGACAAAATATCAAGAATCTACTGAAAGACGAGTTCGATTTCCTGCATAAAAGCTTGAGCTTTCCTGACCAGACGACAGTTCTCAGGGTCCATCGATGGTGGCTCTCACAGCACGTGACACATTAGCATTCCTTCTTTTTACTCATATGTGTCATTTAGTCAGTAATTACCAAACTTGCCCTGGGAGAAAACAAATAAGCACATTATCTGATGGACTGTCCGCAGTGCAAGTCAATCAGTGGAAAGTATGCCAGTTAAAATAAGCAAAGGCTCAAGTTCAGGCAGAGGCCATTTCCACATTTGGGGGGATTTGGAGAGAAGCATGAGGGAACGTGAGTGCAGGGCAGCTTAGTGCACAATTCAGCCCTTTCACTCAGTCTACAATATAGTTCACTTGTCTGTGTTGAACTTTTTTGCTGTTTATCTTGATTTTTTAAATCAATGTCTCAGTATTTTCCTCCCTCTGACATGTATTTCCCCCCAGGACTACAGTCTGCTGTATGAGGAGGCTCGGTACTTTCAGCTGCAGCCCATGCTGGCCGAGCTGGAGCGCTGGCGCCAGGACCAGGAGCTGAGTAGGGTCTCCCGCCCCTGCGAATGCTTAGTCGTGCGTGTGGCGCCCGACCTGGGCGAGAGGATCACGCTTAGCGGTGACAAGGCCCTGATCGAAGACGTCTTTCCTGAAATCGGTGACGTCATGTGCAACTCCGTCAACGCCGGATGGAACCACGACTCCACACACGTCATCCGCTTCCCTCTGAACGGCTACTGCCACCTCAACTCAGTCCAGGTAACGCGCCCGTTTTTCCACGTGTGCTGATAAGCATTCCACTCTACGATCTTCTATTTCGAGTGCACGTCCTAAAGACCGAGGTGATCTACTCATCTAAGTATCTTTTTATCCGCTGTTATGTTGCAGGCTGAAAAAGTCTCTGCTTATGTCTGATTGCAGACGCCTATCTTTTTTTAATCTGACCAAATCATAAGAAAAACCCTCGGAGTAAAATATGTTCTTTGATGAAGTAATCAAAGCATTAATTGAGCAAGTCGTCATTGCTCATCTACCACAATCTTTACTTTGCTGTGATCTGACTGGAATAATAATCTGGACTTTGGCTCCAAAGCTGGTGGGTGGTCACTGTCAGTACCTTCTTAATCATCTGTTGCAACCCTTGCCTTCTCCAACCTGTGCTCTGAAGTGGGCGTCATGCTAACCTGGTTACATGAAGAGGTGGTTTAAAGCATGAGGAAAGGAAATGTTGTGTTCTTGAAGAAGCCAATAAAGGAGATTTAGTGAATTTTAGTCTTTTTGATTAACTAATAAAAAGGTTTAGATCACACTGAAACTTCTGATGCTAGAGCACAGGACTGTTATCCACAACTACTGGCTTTTATTTTTATTTCTGAGCTGAGTTTGCATGCTTGGTTGTGCACACATGCACAGACTTTTGTATATTTTGGGATATTATGACGTTTTCTTTCTTCAGACCTACAAAAATCACTTCACACGTGCACACTTGCAAAGCACAATCCCTAAAGGATTATAAAAGCTCATACAACATTGAAATCAAGTCTTTTTGTACCTTCTGACAAGTCACATAGCATCCAAAATGAACCTGTTAAGGTAGATTTAGTAAGATTTTTAAAAGTTTATTCAAAACTAAATGCAGATGGAAAGGATACCTTGCAGAAACCTTGAGGAGAAAATGTTTTTATTTATGGGTTTACTCTTGTTCATCAAAAATACATTGATATTAATGAATGTTTAGGGGGAAATGATTCATATCAGATGAGCAAAACTGAGTTTGGAGTTTATTGTCCAGTCATGATCTAAGTAATAATGTTAGATCGGCACACACACACCTGCTTTTTACCTGTTCATTTACCGCCTTGTATCATTTATCATCCTCAAACTAAATCAAAGCATGTCTAATGCACCAAAATACTCCCTTCATCTCAAACCCCACTTTTATAATCAGCTTGAATTTGGCAATAATTCATTTTTTTGTGATTACATATTGATATTCCACTGATTCATTAATGGTAATATCCTCAAATATGCATCAATAACTCATGAAGAGGAGGCATATTAGAAAAGATTTCACAAAGATTTGGATTGCGTCTCCATCCGAGGAAGTCAGATCTTCCAAAAACACACAAACAAAACCCATCTCTGAAGTGTGTGAGTGGAGGAGAGCAAGCAAGAGTGAGCGTGCTCCCTGGCAGGTTGTCCCCAGGCAGGGCCCATAATCCTGTTTGGTTATTAAAGCACGCCGGCGGTGAATGCTGTATCTGCGGCTAATGGAGGCAAGGCGAGGGGTGGGAGGGGGAGCAGAGAGAGCTGCCAGCAGTAGGGGGACCTTTGTAGTTTTGGCGGAGGCTTGGGCCTGGGGGAGAACTGGGGAGGGAGAGGGGGGGGGGGGGTTTGCTGAGCAGCCTGTACTGAGCCAAGTGGCAAAGAGAAAGCCTCACTGCTCCCTGGGGCCTCTTCGATGGAATGTGATCCTACAGCCCCCCCGGACACGTCTGTAGATGTCTGCAAGGCTGTGAGATCAGAAACAGCTACACACACCCAGAGACACACACACACACACACACAAGGTAAAAAAAATAACAATGAAAGGGAGGCATGAGGCAATATGAGAAGCTCTTTGTTTTGTGAAAGTCTTGTGAAAGTCTCATCCAAATTCCCATCACAAGCCGTATGTTGCCGCAGCTTAGACCCAAAGCTATTTTCAGTGCTAGAGTTAGCACTAAGACAGGAGCATATTATTGCAGGAGTTTTGTGCAATTCTCTGTTTTCTAGCCTCGCGGTGGCAGAGGCAAAGTTAGAGGTTACATTCAAGTTTTAGCATTTTAGTTTATAATGAGTTCGAAAATATTTGATCACTATCAAAAAAAAAAAAAAGCGAGGCGCCGCTGGTGGTGCTGTACAACGTGCATTTCGTGAAGCTTCGCGTTGCCTTCAACGTCTTGCTCCTTCCATCTTGTTCCCAGGTTCTAGAGCGTCTCCAACAGCGCGGCTTTGAGATCGCTGGCTCCTGTGGAGGAGGCGTGGACTCGTCCCAGTTCAGCGAGTACGTCCTGAGGCGGGAACTGAGGAGGACGAGTCAGCGAGGACCCAATTCGAACAGGATAAAGCAAGAGCAGCTGGACTAGAAACCTCCAGACCAGTAGGAGGTGCTAGACTTTTCTGTAGCAGCCAAACACTTGACGCTGCAGAACCATGTGGACTCTGTTTTTCTTCATTTACTTGTTGATGTTTCTGTTTTCTTAAACTTGAGAACCGTCTAGAGAAAAAAACAAAACATGAAGTGCAACAGGAGATTTTTGCCATAAGAAGATACAAGACATTTGATGAGTTTGAGATTGCAAAGACATTTGTGATTGTTTTGTCCCCAAAAACCAATAATACAAATTAAAAAAAAAGTATTTATATACGCTGAACTCCACCTGAACAAAGTTTGTTTTAAAACTTGGAGCCTACATTAGGTCAAAAACGACTTCCAACTCACCCGTTTAAATTTAAAGTCCTTTATTGCTGATTTGGTGCTTAGTTTGTCGTTAGTGACTTATTCTGTTGTCTCACTAGCATATTTGTTTGATTCCTCCTCTAAAAAAGATCAACTTTGTGTTGCATAAAGTACAGAAAGACTCAGATGTCACCAACACTTAGATCCAACTACAGCATTTTTTCACACTTGATATGATGTTTATTATTATTATTATTATTATCATATAAATGAAGTGGTTTTATGTTATCTGAGGTCATTTCAGCTATTCATGTCATAAAATAAGAATGACATCAGCATCACCAAAATTGACACCATAAACCTAAAGTTTTGTAAATTATTCTGCTACATCATCGAACTACAAACTTAACTTTAGATTTATTTAATCGGGTCGTCATTTATCTCCTGAGTTATGACTTGTAAAATTTCACTGTACTGTATCGTCTTTGTGTTTTTTACATTGAATCTTTTTAAAGCAGATTTCTTGCTTCAAACATGACTGAACAGATTAAAAACTTATTGTACTTATCCAAAACCGAGATGACTTGTATTTGTAGCACATGTTGATATGAAGTCGGATATAAAGTATTTCTAAGATTACTGAAACACCTACGCTCCTTAGGTTTAAGAGGAATGTAGCAAAAAAACATTTGTGAAATAAATCTCAGCTAAAAGTGTCTTTGCTGTTTTTACTGTCTGATAAGTCTTGGCGTTTGAAGCAGAGTGATTAGTAAATCATTAAAGATTTTTTAAAGTGGATTCCTGTGGAAAGCTTATAAACAATATCGTACCTGTTGCATAGCTCTATGAATGACCTCAGCATGGAAAACAGATTCATTCTAACCAGATTATTAAAGGTACACTATGTAACTTTTACATATTTTTAAATATGTTTCTTGAGCCAGTATGTGCTCACATGACCCTTTACAGGGTTAACGAAACGTCACTCAGCCCCATCTGCTGCTTGTGTCCAGAATACCGCATTTGCAACTTCTGAGTCTCCGGTCCGGTGCCCTGAAGTCTCACAAAGTCACGTGTCTCATGAGGGTTATAAGCTAACCCAATGTGGCTAGCTGTTATGCTAGCTCCAGAGTGTTTTTAGCTCATGATTCCTGTTTTTTTCAATCTCTCCCTGCTTGAACACAGCTGATTTCTTTGAATGAGTGATGAACCGCTCCAATAGAAAGCTATGAAGGCTGAGGAGACATTTCAACAGTTAGATTTAGGTGTTTCTGAGCAAAAACAATGCTAACGTTTTTACGACAGTGATTTAAAATGTACACTAGGGGGTGCTGAAAACAACCCAAAGCTGCATAGTGTGCCTTTAAACTAACTATAGGTCCTATAGCAGGGCCAGTTCCAAAGTGGTTTTCTGATGTCTTATAACTAATCTGAACAATTTCATAGTAGTCTATATATAAAAAACTATTAAAAACTTTTAAATTGCCCAGAGTTTTCTCATTATATGGTTATTTTGGCTGAAATAGGATGAAATTCCCGCTGAAAGTGCTAAACTGGAAGTGCTACGCTAAGCTAACTTGGCTAATTTTTGCTGTAAATAGCCACAGAAATCTATACAAATCATTGTGAACATTTATTGCTGTGTAAAAGTTTATACTCTTGCTCACAGAACCACTTTTATCTTATGGAGAATATGTTTTTTTTTAAATTATGCGTATACTATACATATATATATATTTGTTTGTTTTAAGATACAGTGACTTGCACAAAAAATGAAATGCTTTGTCCGGGTTTGGCGTGAGTCTTTGCCTTAAGAGGAGGAGTGG
Source organism: Callopanchax toddi (assembly GCA_006937965.1). Classification (NCBI taxonomy): domain Eukaryota; kingdom Metazoa; phylum Chordata; class Actinopteri; order Cyprinodontiformes; family Nothobranchiidae; genus Callopanchax; species Callopanchax toddi. Next base: position 192,875 of record SSNR01000063.1, on the reverse strand, counting down.
TTTGGGTGTCTTGTTCTCAAATGCTGCTGCTTGTCAACTTGATCATAACTAATCTCTGTTTCTTCAAACTGAGGTTGTTCAAAGAGCTATGTCAGGTAAAATATTACTTGTTCATAACAATTCTGGAGAAAATCACCTAACTGGCTGTCACTTTAAAATGAATTTGCTGCCGCTCTCTTTCACATACGTAGTGTTATAGAGAGGTAACTCAGACTACCGAGCCAGTGTGCTACCTTGAAGTATTTCTGCTGCTGGTGCATCAGTGACCACACAGGCCAGTCTTTACTTAGTTATATTGAATAGAGTCGACTTCCCCACGCAAGCACTGTCAGTTGTGTTTCCACAAATTCCTGCAGGGTCAAAATCCAAAGTGAAATCCCACACAGAGGCCTGTCGTCTTGTCTCCGTCCCTTTTGGCAGAATCTCCACTTCCTTTGACTATCTGCAGTTTAAGCTATATGTCTCCCTTTCAGCTCCTCTTTGCCCCAGATTTCCTTCGGAGCTGAATGCTACAAACCAGAGGATTCCTCATTGTCAGTAAAAAACTGAAAGATGCGTCTGTTTAATTTGACATTTGCAACTCAGTAATAATCAAATTAGATTATTCAGGTAACGCGTTTACCACTGTAGGGTTGTTTTTTGCTGAAATAAACCAAACAAAGTAGAGCAAGTGTAACCAACCATATTACCGCCCTGGCAAAACGGCGCCTGAATGAAACAAAGACTAGCTTACATACAAGGACAAACATAAAACCATAGCTCATCCATCAAGTCTTCAAATCACTCCTACTTTTCTTTCTTCATTAGTTTCTTTCAGTGTTCCCTGGAGGAAAAGCCACTCCCAGATGAGCTGAGAAACAAAATACCTCAAGCAGGTCCTCGTTTGACCCCTGAGGGCTCCACCCATACCTGCCTGGCTTTGTAAGGTGCCTGAATGATCTCACCTGGCTTTCCCAGTGTGAAGGTACAGCAAGTCTTCCTGGAGCCAAATCAGAAGGTTTTAAATTCTCACCTGATCTCTGGGTGAAAAGATTTTTTTTTTTGTGAGACAATGTAGCACCTGATTAAATTTGTGATCTTTAACTAAAGAACTAACAAGCCCATCTTGAGCAATAGTACGAAGGGGGCGGTGCAAGACCCAAAGACAGGTGACATGATGGCATAAAATGACAAGTTTTAATCATTTATTTGGTTGAAGTTGTTTTATACTTTCAATCCACCTTTTTAAAGTTTGAGACCTTGTCCAGACGTATCATCCTGGATTAGGACTCATCTGTATAAATGACTGGATGGCACTGTTGTCTTTTAGTAAGAAGGATTTGTGTATGTTCTTTGTGTGGATCTTCACCAGTTTCTTTGGATTTACTCCACAGTCCAAAATCAAGCTTTCTGGGTTTATTTGTGATTTTAATTTGATCTTATGTGTGGGTGTGATTGCAGTGGTTGTATGTGGACCTGCAGCGGACTCTCATCCAACCTCTCACTCTGAAACAGGCACCTGATTGATCCCCATGGACCTGAACAGGACACAGTCTGATGAAGAGGAGTGATATTTACAGTAGCTTCTAATGTAGGAAAATAAAAGGATGTGAGATCCTCATCTCCCCAGTAGGACTGTATGTTTTGGATTGTGTCTTCTTCACTTGCTTTAGTGATTGTATCCAGTCATCCAAAAGCAGAGTAGAGGCTTGAGAAAGAGGCCCTGGTCATCTTTTCCTCAGTCCTCAGGCTTCTTACTCACCACTAGTGAAGGTCAGTGAATGGACTTACTCACCTCAGCTGCAGATCATCAGCCCTCACAGGGCTCGGTTCTGACCAGTGGCCACTGTTCTCAATCAATGTCCAAACCAAGTGCATTTATTAGACACTACACCGGTTTCAGTACAGCTCCATTTGCAGCTCTCTCTCCTGTTCTGTGTTGATCTGTAGGTAATGTTTTGCACTGTAGGTGCCTCCCACCTTTATTGAAAAAGCCTCTTGGCGATTTTATGCCAGCGAGATAATTATAAATGTAACCTATGGCTAAAAGCAAAAACACAACTCCCACATCTTTCCCTTGCCATTTCTCACACTCTTTCTACTTCTCTTTCTTTCTCTCCATTCCTCCCTCTCTCCCTCAGCCTCGGGAGCTGATTTCAAATTTTCAAAGGTATCTCATAGTGAGCCCGTGAGATTGAAGGCTCATAAATACCTTTATTATAATATAATGGTCACATATTTCTAGCCATTATTTCGAGTGGAAAAATTAGCTCATTTGTTTGATGAATGTCTTCACAGAGGTTTAAAATGTTCTTAGACGGACAACGGCAGATAGAATAATATCTCGAATCGCCGCTCACTAGTAGAATAACATGTCACAGTGACTTTGGTTGAGTTATAAAGCTTCAAGTCTAGATGTAACAGGGTTTGAGCTTTTCAATACATGCTATTTATTTTTGCTGCAGTGCCTTTTTAGTTAAGTAACGTAACACAGTTTCTAAAGCCAGCATCATTCACCACTGGAACACGCAGCTTCAGACACGATTCCAGCAATTTCTCAAATACAGTTTTAGCTATTTTATTCTAGGAAAGCAGTCCATCCTGTTCCGCTGCTTTAATGTTTGGAAACTCAACGACTGAAAACCTGAAGCATTTTTCAACTGGGATGGGATCATTCTGTACAGGTGGCCTTTCAGAGCACAACTATCCTGTCAGAGCAGCAAAAAGTACTTTGAGTAGCAACATGTACACGTTTAGTTCATTGTCTCAAATTTGCTTCTGAAACCTGTTTTGGGTCATGTCACTGTGCTGTGCAAAGAAAATTTGTTTAAATGGCCCCTTGACTCCCCCCCCCCAAAAAATCAAAGTTAAATCCAAACTCTTTAACAGCAGAAAAGTCCCTGACTTAAATATTTATTTTGGTCTCAGATTTTTTTATTTCAGTGAAAACAAACTGGCTAGAAGCTCTTTTAGCATGTTAGCATGTTAGCACTTTGACAATCAACTAGAATTTTAGACAGTTTTCATTTAATCAGTTGTGTAAATGTTGCAAATAGTTAGCTTGCCGCTGGTTTGTTTTTGGATAAATTGAGAGGGTGCTTGCTGCAGAACCAGAAAGGTGGAGCTGCGCCAGGTGCAGCCACGCCCTCACCCTCACCATAACCATAACCTGAGCTGACTCTGGTTGAATGGGCAGGGCTGAGCCTGGTGCAGCTCCACCTTCTGGTGCAGTTCCACCTTTGTGGTTCTGCAGCGAACACTACTTGGCTACCAAGGGCTACATCAACTTCAGAAAGAAAAACAAAGAAAAGTCCGGTGACTAAACTTGCCGAAAATCACATTGGAGACTGGAGTGATGCACATGCACAATTGTAGAGGTGGGGTTAGAGGGAGCGGGAGCGGGAGGGGGGAGAAGGGATGTTTTGGGAGGGGCCTTGGTACGTAAGATTAAAAAAGTTCTCTCTTGGTGAAATTCTCCGGCTTTGATTCAGATATCTGTAGTTTGGCAGAGGTTATAGGAGACATCCTCATTGGGGTTACGTTTTACAAACTAACTAAAAAATTAACTGACAAGTTAACGGAATTGTTGCATGGGTCATACAACTGTAGTTTGAGCAAGGGTATCAGAAAATTTGCTGAGAAGAGATGACGAGGAATATTTATCTGCAGGCAGGTAAAAATATTTGAGCCAGATTTTGTGGAACTCCATTAGTTGATGTTGAGATATATCAGGAGATGGAAAACTAAATGTTGTTGGTGCTGGAGAAGGAAAGAAAATCACCAAAGTCTGCTACAGATTTAAGAGTTTATGTTGAGCTGTGCACACTATGAAAAACAGATAATTGAATTATGAATATAAAGCTAATTTATGTACTTTAATAAATCTCTTTTGGTCATTTATTAAATATAACGGTTTCTCTTTTCTTGAAATAATTAGGAAAAAGTACATTTTTACCACTTTTCACTTTATTAAACACATATCCTGCATGATACTATATACATATACATGCATTGCATTTGCTCTATTTGTTAAACAACAGGGAGAAAAACTTCCACTGATTGGGCAGCTGTATGTGACATTGCTCCAAGTGGGGAATTTATGGTAGTGCTCCACAACATCTAATGCTTTCTATTGTTTATTTATCAGTCAGGCCTTGAATTATGGTGTGCTTGCAGTGAAGAATTTTAGACCGGACTACGGTCGCTGCAGGGCCCTTGGCATACACTGTACACTGAGAGGGAATCATTTATATTCTACTCCAGAGGTAACAGAAGAACATGAGATTGGGAAACAGCTCAAACACCACTCTGCTTGTGAGGCTTTAGGCAGAAAGAAGTCAAGCTGTGTGTTTTTATTTTATATATTTTTTTTTCTTCCAAAGCACATTCAAACATAGTTCTGATTTTTTTTCTTCTTTTATTGTCCAAAGATATCTTAATACACACAGCATGTCACTTTCAGTTATACCTTGATGGGTGCAATTATGGTGCTATCCTGTATGGCTCATTGGAGGTGCAGTGGAATGCTGGCATTAGGGGAAATTTTCAGCAGCTATAAAGTCTGACCACTGAAGCTGCATGTAAAACGCTGAAGGTGCCACATTCGAACCTGCGCCGAACGAAGCCTGTGGGCTGTTTTCAGCTGCTGGGATAATTGCAAATGCATTCTTTTGCAGAAAAAAACCCATCAGCAAACTTGCCTCCTCCTTCACCCGTTTACTTCGTTCCCCACCTTTCATTCTCCCGTCGCTGGCTGAGAATTAAAAGCAGATACCTCGATTAATAGGTTTAAACCATACTGTGTTGCTCAACAGTAGCAAGCCTCCCCTGCGCCAACCTTTCACGTGGGCAGACCTGCATGTTAGGAGTGCTCTAATGATTCTGGAGCTTGCCATTCGAGGGCCACCCATCCATCATAGTGGTAAGGCCAGCGGCTTTATTATAATACAGAGGACAGACATGCTCCGAGGCTATGTGGGACACAATAGAGGTCTTTCAACAGACCTATAAATACATGATCTGTCAGAGTTGCTGTCCTAAGGGCGCTCTCAGCCAGGCTCTAGCCCTCCGGTCGACCATCACTTATGCTAAGATATGCACCAGCCCCCGGGCTAAGGCTAAGGCTCAGTTCATTTCAGCCCCTCATCAACCACCAGATTCTACCTCCAGCCATGAGAATAAATAAGAACGAGATGAAAAAAAAAAAGCGATTCATTATGATGGAGAGCAAAACCTTTCCAAAACAAACAAATCGACTGAGTGAAAATAAACAGTGATAGCCAGCTATTGACTCCTCAGCAGCATCCGATGAGCTGCCGCCGTGACGACGCAGGAGGGTTTTGATCCGGCGACACATTTCAGGTTGACATTAAACATCAACACACATGCGATCTATAAATATAAAGATTTGATTGATAAGTGGCGCTCAGAGGTGTGTCGCATCATGTGTGAGTGTATTTTAAGTCCTGCGCAGCTCCTCCTCCTGCTTCTCTCCTTGACTTATCTCAGGTGAGAATCACTTCTCTCTTCTTTTTTTTTTTTGCCCCTGTTGCCTTCAAGCCAAGATCAGCAATCTGGGACTTGGGTGTGTTCTTTTAGAGATTAATGTGGATGGAGGCTGTTGCATGTTAGAATTATAAACAGGTGAACACTTTAACTCTGCATAATTCTCTATCTCTGCGCCAACTTAATGTATTAAAATGATATTCGTCCTCCAGGCTGAAAACCAGACGCAGATTATGTCCAGGGCACGACGAGTGGAAACCCAATGACAAATCCCACCACTCTCACAGCCACAATCACCTGGGCAGGAGGTTGCTGTTTATCTTTTCTCTTTTTTTCCACCTCATTCTGGTGTTCAAGAGTGCGATTTCAGCTGTTCAAACCCTGTTAAAGTGCCTGGTGATGTGGTAATTCAGTGTTTGCACTGGGACAGGCTGCACTGTGTGTGCAAACAACACCTTTCTGCAGCGCTCCCCTGGTTCTCCTTCAGGACTTATAACACCCAAATCAGCCAGGTAGAAGGTGGAGTTTAAAAATGGCTACACGAAACTGACACTATAACACCACTGCCTCCCTTCTCATCCACCCTCATCCTCAGATCACTTCTTCTTCTTCTTCTTCCTATTCTTCTTCTTCTCCCCCCCTTCCTCCAGATCTCTCTTTGCCACAGCTGCTGCCTCCTGGCCTCACCCACAGGCTTCAGGAGGCTTCCCAGCACCCTCTCCTTTCTCCCCTGCAGCAAAGAAGGAAAAGCAGGCAAAGAAGGAAAATAAAACTTGAGGCGCACCACACAAGGCCATCTGGGTAATCTTGTTCAAAAGGCTCGAGGTGATAGCTGCAATTTACACAGGCAAAAAGAGAGAGAGAGAGAGAGAGAAAAGAACAGACCTCATTTCCATACCCACCAGCCTCAAGGAGATGAAATTGAATAAACTAAAAATTAGAAAAGAATTACAGCAAAACCAATACGGAATATTCAACATTAGTTCATTTTGTCCTTGTAACACCCCCTCTTCAAACACACACACACTCACACACGTCTTTCGATTTCCTAAGAAAGAGAACAGTCGAGCTGACACGAAGGTACCATTGACAACTAAAAGCGGCACACAACAGCGCAGACACACGCGCGTGCAAAACACTGAAGCAGTTCCACTCAAATTCACTCGCAGACACACACAGCCGAGGGGGGAAACAATATTTGTGATGAAAGCAAATCAAACTGAAATCCAACATGTTAAAGTCAAGTTGATTAGTGTGAAAATGTAAAAGCATCCTCAACTGGCATATCCCACAGTCATAAAGATATGTTAATTTGCAACTTAATGGCTGAAAGCATAATTTTGCTTATATAAACCTTGAAACATGCTGCATTTCTAAAATGTGCCTTAATTTAATGAAGTAAACACCACCACAAAACAATAAATGCCCCAATTAAAGAACAGGCATGAAGAGAAGTGTCTATTTCCCATTTTGCCCCCGCGGACATACGTACCCAAGCGTGTCTTGTGCACTTACCCACACGCAGGAGCATATGCATCAAGTGCAGCTCATAAGCATCTTGCCTTCACGTTCCGCATTAGCATATGCATCGTGTTGTTTTCGATGTAGGTTATCTGGTGTGAGATCCAGGCTACATGTTTTATGGCGATATCACTGAGCGTGCGAGCGAGGGAGTGTGTGTTTTTCCTGTATGCTTATAGCCGTAATAGCATGAAGTAACTGTATAATTAGTCCACAATGAAGTCAGGGTTACTATTCATAATTGCATGCAATGTTGCTGGAACATATTGCGCATTAGGGGCAGGATACGCCATCCTCTATTCTTTCTTCTTTCTTTTCCTGCCTCTGTGTCTGTTTGTCATCTGGCCTGCTTCGCACCCCTGGGGGGCATATCCCATCAGGCTTGCTGTGCTCCAATGTGTCCCGACAGACCTGATGTGATCTGAGTGGCTGACGGGTTTGTCCCTGCTGCCCGCTGTCTTTTCTCTTCCCTGCTCCACTCGCACATGTGCCTAAGTAACACACAACCTGATGCGGGCTGACTGGAGTTTGCACCTAGTGCGGAAAAGCTTCCGGTCGGTGCGTGCGCAATTATCTGCTGCACGTGCATCCCTGGAAATGTTTGCAGCATGTGGCAGCTGTGAGCCGTAACTCGCATCCGCGTCTGGAGTTTAATGTTGATTTTTAGGAATAATTCATGTGGAAGATGGTTAGTTATGTGCGTACAAATGGGAATGTTCAATTTATGAAACCTCGCTGGAGAAAAACAATGCCCACTTGGTTCAGTAGCCATCTTACACGCATGCAGATGCCTGAGGGGATGCAAAAAGAGTGGGGGTTGGATACCATGAGACTAGGGCATCAAACTGGGGCTTAGAGACAGAGATATACCAACTGGAACCTTATAGCTACAGGGTGTGTGTCTGCATCTATGTGTGTGTCTCCTGTCCTTGTGTTAACACAAACTCACGCATATGGAAATAGCAAGTGTCACACTGAGAAAGAGAGAAAAGGGGGTACAGTTTGTGGATGTATGCGTGTTTAAATGTATAATTGATCATGAGTTGAGTTTAATTGATGTTGGTCTGAGTTCACTTCTTAAAGGTATTTATTCTAATGTCTAACATGAGGTGATGTGGAGTAGATAAGGAGGCAGCATCTTACCTGCAGTAGCAGTCAGTTTGCAGATTATGTGAGAAATTGCCATCCTCGTGTCTAAAACAGCTCAAATCTTATTACGTGTTCTTTTTGTTTCAGGCATTTGGACACATCAAACACAGGATGTCTGATTTGGATTGAATGTCTGTTGACATTTTGAAAATCCTTTAGTCCCACATTGTCCCCCACCAACATGCTCTTTGTCCCACATTAAGTTGGTTTGGATCTCTAGTAGGATGTGTTCAGTCACAGTTATCAACACAAATTATGCTCAGCTAAGCAAATAGCAACAAAAACAACCCAAAATTTACAGGTCTGAAGAATAAACTTCAGCTCAGTAAGGATCCATTTTTAAGATGTGACCCTGCAGCTGGTCAGCGTCAGCCCTGAGGAGGAGTCTTTTAATAACTAGGGGCAGCGTGTAGCTCAGTAGGTAGTGGCCGCAGGTCTGGCAACCGCAGGGTTGCTGGTTTGATCCCAGCTCTGGCTGGGTTACATCGTCGTTGTGTCTACTGGTGCTTGCCTACTGGTGGTGGTTGGAGGGACTTAGCGGGCGCTGGTGCATGGCATCACATCTGTCAGTGTGCACCAGGGTAGCTAAAGCTACAATGTAGTTTGTCACCACCAGTGTGTGTGTATGCATGACTGTTGTGTTGTACAGCACTTTGGGGAGTGCAAAGCGCTCTATAAATACAGGCCATTCACCATTTACCTGATGCATCTCATATATGAACCAAACCTGCAGCTCATTTTGTTGACACTGATCCAAATCTGTACCGGACATTACCTGGACTAAGTCATTTCATTAGGTAAGCATCTCTTCCATTTACACTAAACATTAAATATTTCTTACAACACAAGTATTAGTGGATTTTTATACATGCCCTCATTCATTCCCTTGAGCTACAAAGATAGAATTAGCTATCTGTATGGCCTTTAACTGGCAGGTCAGCCGCTTGGTAGAGCACACTTTAGTCCTTATGTCGTATTGAAGCACTGAACTTAACTGGAAACATAAACTACTAAACCCCAAAAAAAGGTTTTAAACGTTAGTATTAGAAAAAATAGTTATGCAATATTACCTTCATATTAGTATTTAATTAATTTACATGTTATACCAAATTAATTTTAAAAGGAAATAAACTTGGTGTGGAAGTGATTAACAAGTTGATTTTTTTTTTTACTAATTGAAATGCTTTTTCCTGAACGTGTAATTCTTTAGTAAAAATATGCTCTTTGAAAATAATAAATGTGTTTATTTAAGAATTTCTTGCAAGAATGACAAAATATGTACAAAAATACTATTAAAGCGGCTCTCTGGATTATTTTTCTCTGTATCAAAGTTTTCTAAATGTTTTAAATGATATTTCAGGTCTAAACTATGATCTATGGGTTGAGTTCCACAACATCTGTCATTCTGATGAAGACCCTCCTTCCTCCTAGAGACCCCTTTCCATTATTTCTTGCCGCCGACATTTTTCAGCCAATGAAATTCAAATGTCTGCATTCTCTCAACATGCACGCGCATCAACCAAACCTGTACCAGTAGGGGGCGCTGTCGTACAGGACGCTCCGTGTGTTTCTCTGCCGTCTCAGCCGTTCACTGAGGACTCACGGCTCATTTCTACTAAAAACCTACCCATTCCCCAGCTAAAGATGGATTTATTTTTATTTTTAAACCTTTCACCTCACAGAATGGCAAGGCTTGACAGGGTTACGCGTTTATTTTGGTCAGAAAGTTCATCCAGGGCCGAGTCAAGTTCAGCTTCAGAGTCCAGCAGCAGCTCGGTGCTAACAGAGCTAATATCAGAAGCAGCAGGGACAGAGAGGGCTCTTCAGACCCTCGTAGTGTTGTTGGAATAAGATTGTGAACTGTGAGTGATTAAACCCTACACATTGAGCTGTACAGTTCATGTCCGAAGTATATGCGCTGCGTGCACGCGCGCGCACGCGACCGGACGTGCGTGTCGAGATGTTTTGAGGAGGAGCCTTTGAACGCTAGATTAAAAAACTGCTCTCTTGCTGAAATAATCCAGAGTGCGGCTTTAATATAGCATTTAATGTGTGAGGAAAAGTTTTGGGTTGATTTTTTTTCCTAAATGGAAGAAAGCTGCTCTTATTTAGACCCTGTTGATAAATACCTTTACTCCTTCATAAAAAATAGATTTCCTTAAGTCAAACTGCCTTGAAAATACTCCTTCTGCATCATTACAGCATAAGTCGTGCTTCTTCTTATAAAATTAGATTATTTGTTCATTTCTATTCCTAAAATAAACAGTCAAACTAACAGTGGGTTCAAGTTCCCAGTCAGCAGCAACAAGGAGCACCAGGCTTTTGAAATTCAATTATATAAAATAAAGATCAAGGGGACTTTTATTGATATTTCTCTGCACACTTCAGGCATGGCACCATAATGCCTCGAGTTCACAGTAATGTTTTTTTAATCTGTGATGAACTGCTTTAGTGTCGGTCACCTTTAGGTGTTTGTCACAACCCACTGCTTCTTTAGGCTGAAAATGAACCCCAGCAAAAAGGAAATAACTGCAGACAACGGTGACCAAGCAGTATGATATTATACTCTATCCATTAAGGCATGAGGTTAAGGAACAAAAAGGCAGGTGCTTCCAATCCCTAATTTCCTCTCAGTCATCAGCATCATGTTAAATGATGGATGACTTGCTTAGTTTGACTACAGTGCTCAAACTTTTTCCACTTGAATAAAATTGCAGCTGTGCTGCTTTAAGATGACACATAAAGTTGGCCGTTTCTGACATGATGTTTTGACACTGTCAACTTGGAAAATTCTTCCCTCAAAAGCCCAAGGACATAGCCGCCATTTTAGGGGGGCACATGTGACCCTTACGCTGCTTGCGATCATTCTAACTGACTCGTCGACGGAGAGGGAGGGGTTGCAGGAGGCCAGGCGGGTCAAGAGTCACCCGAGTCATGTGACAAACCCCAGGGCATTGGTGGGAATGACAGACCAAGATGCAGAGCTGCGGTGTAGCTGCAAGCCCACGGGTGAAAAGGAGGTCAGTGGCCACAGGAAGCAGAGAAAAAGTGCCCCGAGCTACTGGCCCTAATGAGAGCACATCCCCTGGAGTGTGTATCCCAGCAGCCTAACTGCCACATGAAAAACTCCAATCTATGTAGAGCGCTGCAGGCACAAGAGAGCAGCCATTTTCATGGTCCATTCCCTAAGCCAGGAGCCATCTTGTGAGGTAAACAAACCCGAGCACTTAGATGTTCACCTTGGTATGGGGCCAGAGTTTCTCCATCATTCATACAGCTCTCTATGATCCTGCTATTTATTTGGTATGACAGATCGTTAGTGTTTAAGCCCCTTTTAAAGCGACGGAGACGTGTTCATTATTAAAGTTTCTGCAAAAAATATATTAAAAAAAGCAAAAACTCTTTAAGATAACGAGGAGAAATATACTCCCCTCACTGAAAAAGAGAAGAGAAAAATCCTTTTAGCAACTCAAAAGTTATATTAAAATATAATAATAACCTGGAGCTGTGCCTCAGGAGGAAAAGGTTATTAACGGGATTTTCGATTCCACCTTTCAATACATTTGTTAAAAGTGTCACAGTGTTCAATTATCACCCACCCTCTCACCTCCGAGACACGGGGCGGCACACAAAGCCCCGGAGAAATCTGCAGGGTCGGGGTGGGGCCACGTGCACGTGCCATACACACATCTCCACACACACAGAGAATCCATTCATTCCCCCCTCTGAGTAATGGGCTTTCTGACCATTTGTTTAATACAGTCAACAAACAAGACAAGAGCTGGAGGGCTACTAAAGCATTGCTATTGAATGAATGTGAGCACATGAAGCACACATGTATCTTCTCAGGTTTATACACGTCCACTGGATCATACCCAGAAAGAGAAAGCTTTTGCCTTTTGAGTCTTAAACACATTTGAAAGAAAACTTTTCTTTCAGCTGGGTTTCATAAGAGCAAACTGAGAGCCCCACCTAGGTCTCCTTCTTTCATCTGCTTCCAATCTTCCTATTGGCCTTCAGGCTACATCCTTGAGGCATGAGAAGCCTGTATTTGCTCTGGAACCATTTACTGCGCCCTCCTCCCTCTCGATAAAGGGCCTGAAAGTGCCTGAGGGTGGAGGAGAGGAGGTGGGGGAGCAACTTCGCCTACCTGGAGTGCTGTGCCTCCACTCAGCCTCACAAACTGCAGCAATGGTTAACGCTTCAAAGGCCTCCAACAACAGCGACAAAGACAGATTCAACACGTATTCTTACTGTTTCTGATCTAAGCTGAGAGAATTAACCCATGACAGAAAGTTAACCAAAACCACAAGGCAGCGTTCACCACCAAACACAAGTTAGAGTCTCAAAAGCAAGAATGACTTGAAAATGATACCCTTTATTTCTGGTTTCTACAAAAACCCGTGGTGCTAACACCTCCTACTAGCTAACAGTCCTTCATATCCTTCAAACATTGTGCTACTAAGATTTTGAAATGACTTTATTTATAGCTACAATATTATATGTTCTAATCATGAAACATAATGTAGGTTTAGCGACATGTGGTGTCGAGTTCTGAGTTGAAAAAATCAACTGGAACGCCCTCTGAAGGATGACTTCCCACTCGGAAAGTCAGAGAGTTTTTTTGTGCCCGACTTTGGGGAGAAAACATGGCGTACTCCTCATAAGAACAGTTAAACGCCACAAAAACATGTTTATTTTGCAAGATCTGCTTGTTTGGATGTGTCTAAGTTCGGAATTACGTGTAGTGATTTGTATTTTCTGACTAAATGAATTCAGAGCGTTTGCATGAGCGAATTAATTAAAGGCATCCTTTGCAACATTTTCATATTTTCCTTGAGCCCATGTGTGCTAATATGACCCTTTGCAGGGTTAATGAAAAGTCACTTAGCCTCATCTGGTGAATAGATCCGGACTACCACATTTGCAAGTCTGCAGTTGCCAGGAAGTCATGTGTCTCACGAGGGTTAGGCTAACCCAATGTGGCTAGCTGTTATGCTAGCACTGGAGTGTTTTTAGCTCATGATTCCTGATTTTTTTCCATCTCTCCCTGCTTGAACACAGCTGATTTCTTTGAAGGAGTAAATAACCGCTCCTGTAGAAAGCAATGAAGGCTGAGGAGACATTTCAACAGTTAGATTTAGGTGTTTCTGAGCAGAAACAATGTGCTAACTTTTTTATGGCAGTGATTTAAAACAGACACCAGAGGGAGCCAAAAACAAGCAAAACTGCATATTATCACTTTAAAGTCTAAAACAATGTTATGAATGTGCGCTGCAAACAAAGACAACGTGTGTGTGTGAACCAAACACAAGAAGAAATACAACTTTTTACTTTGGTATCCCGACTTTTCAAACTGGAGTGCTTGTAAGTCGGGTGTGACATCATTCTGACATCCGAGGTAAATAGAACACACCGTTTGTGGGTTTGCGCTAGCTATGTATATGCTACTACATGTATTCAGTTGAGCTGCTTTAAAGCCTGATTTGAGTGTTATTCTGAAATAAGCAACTATTTCTTCTTTGGGGAAGAATTAAGTCAGTGTGGATGTATTAAATATAAACCAAAATCTCTATACTTTTTCAATTATGAAACAAGTCAGTGTGAACTCAGATGGATGAAGATTGTGTTTGTTCTCAAATAATGAAGTTGGCAGGTGATATTTGTGCATTTGTTTAAATGTGTAAAAAACATTTTCGGAGTTGTAGGCAAAAAAAAAAAAAAGAGCTCATTTCTATTTCAGCCCTGTAGCTGCAAATCTGGCATTTTCATTCCTGCGTTGCCTACGCAACAGTTGAAGCTGCAGATCATGTTTGGCTTAACTTTTGGTTTCTGTTTATTTCCAGTGGCTCGACAGTTGGCATGACAGAGGAAAAGAGAATATGTAAATATTAAATGGTCTGCTGAAAATGGGTTTTCGTCTGGACTGTGGTGTCTGTGGTACATCTTAATTACAGATGCTGAGAAAGTGGTGCTGATGAAAAGGAATCAGGAAACTTCAGGTACAGAGATGCGAGACTATATGTTGAGATCAGTTTTGGCTATTGTGAAACGTGTTTCTGTTAAGCTTCCTGAATGGCCTCAGTTCTGAGAAATAAAGGACGGATGAGCTAAAGTTAGAATCAGCCCAAACAAAGCAGATTGTTGTGTTGACATGGCTTCAAGCTCCAAATGGTCACAGTGGTCCATCTGATGTTGTTTTATGAACATTTACATCACAGTCAGTTTTGCATTACATTTACATGAAATTTATAAAACAAAGTTTGCATGAAATTTTATAAAATTGTGGCAATCTGATCATTTAAGATGGCAGCAATCTGCATTCAGACATTTTAGCTCTTTAAAGCGGGTCGCTGTCATCTTAAGACAATCTGTCAAATTTCCCAGTTTATAAAATAATTTCTGCCTTAGCTGTATTGAAGTTTTGAAAAACGGAGCTGTTTTAAGATGGCAGCGACATATTGTTGTTTAGACTGAGCTCAGACTAGCCATCAGCTCAAAACAAATATGAGCTCTATTTCTCCAGAAAGGATTCAGGAAGCTAACAGGTCAGAGTATACCTTAGAAACACACTTCAAAATGGGCAAAATATCTATTTAACACACACGTGTATAAGGCATATATGTGCTTCAATAAAATTAAGTGATAAGTTCTATTAGGACCCCTAATAGAATGCAAATAAATGCAAAAGTTGACCCAGAGAACCACATTGTAGTGGATCCAGTCAAGTCTTGTTTATCAGAGTGATCTCATAAAGCTATTTTAAACCACTTCCTTTTCATGTACCTAAGTTGTAAAGGGGAATGCTGCAGCTCCCACACCTTATAAAGACTTCCTAGTAAGTTTATACACACTAAAATGACATTTCCAGCATTCACTGTTGATATCTATTATTGCTGTGTGCATAAGAAACTGCCACTAAAGGACACCTTGTGAGTCTGTGAGGGACGCCGAGGGCTTTTTGACAAAACAGCAGTATTTCACACCCTGGGAATGGGAACAGGTTTGCTGCCCACACATGAAAGCTCAGTGAGCAGAACGGATACATCAGACTTTCACATAAAAATCCAGTGATCTGTCACCCCGGAGCGAAGGAGTGGGCTTGTCTATGTGTGCATTTAAAACATAACCACTGTGGAGCAATTGGTATATAGGGTTTTATTTCCCTGATTTATCGCTTAGCCTTTCTTGAAATTGCTTAATGCACTATTGGCACTACACCTTTCTCCAGCTAAGTGAACACACTTTCTTCTGTTTTGTTTGTTTTTTTAGTATTTAATAGTTAGCTTCCTTTAGAGATTATAATCTAACAGCAATGGTGTGTTTTTAGAAGTTGAAATTGGGTGCAGTTATCCCCCTTTTTTTTGTCTGTAGGTATCGAATTTTATTAGTCAAAAGTACTTATTAGAAGAATATCAGAATAATGTGCAACTCTTTTGTATAGCCCACATGGTTTACTGCTTCACTAATGCCCCAATAATCGGTATTCATACGCTGTATTGGCTCATATTGACACCTCTTCCCCTAAAAACTAATCATTTTAAACCATTTGCATCATCTTAATTTAACTTCTCTTACAGTCAGTCAATTTAAGCAGTTGTTTTGCATTTATACATTTGCAGAGGGTTTGCTGTCAGTTCTGCACAAACCTAATAGAATTGAAATCAAGTGTTAAAAGCATACTATGCAGTTTGACTTGTTTTTAGCACCCCCTAGTGTCCGTTTTAAATCACTGTCGTGAAAACTTTAGCTCAGAAACACATAAATCTAACTGTTGAAATGTCTCCTCAGCCTTCATAGCTTTCTACTGGAGCGGTTCATCACTCATTCAAAGAAATCAGCTGTGTTCAAGCAGGGAGAGATTTTTAAAAAGCAGGAATCATGAGCTAAAAACACTCCGGTACTAGCATAACAGCTAGCCACATTGGGTTAGCCTAACTCTCGGGAGGTACGTGACTTTGTGAGACTCAGAAGTTACAAACGCTGTATTCTGGACACAAGCAGCCGATGAAGCTGAGTGACTTTTCATTAACCCTGTAAAGGGTCGTATTAGCACATACTGGCTCAAGGAAAAGATTTAAAAATATGAAAAAGTTACATAGTGTGCCTTTAAACTGGAGGATGTTGCTAAAAGCAAATGTGAACTCATATGTAATAGTATGCCAGGCATGAGTCAAGAAGAATATTAAAATTAAAAGTTAAATTAGAAAAAAAAAATGACAAAAAACTCAGAATGGAGACTCTGTCATAGGCCTGCTAACAATATTTATTCCCCGAGTGAAATTACAGCATATACAGGCAAGGATGAGAAAAATGTGTCTTAAACCAAAATAAGTGCTTTCTCCATGAAAAAAGATGCCTGCTTGCGGTATACACACACACACACACACACACACACATGCACGGTGAAAGTTTTAGTGCTTAGTTTTGATTCAGCTCTTCATTAGCCACAGGGCCCAACTCCGGTTAGCTCCAGTATTAGGCTCAATTAGAACAAGATCCAATTAGAGGGCTCCTATCCCCTGGGGCAAGGAGAGGCAGGAAATGGAGACTGAGAAATGTATAAGTCGACAACATGCGGACACAGCCAACATAAACAAACTTACTTTGTTGATCTCTGCTGTTGCTACGCTGGAGTCCTCTGGGAGTTAAAGCGCTGCTAGTCTAAGCTATGAGATAAAACAAAATATAAAAAAAAAGCCCTGCAGCATAACATGAACTCTGTGAACACAAGGGCTCCGACACCATGAAGGGAACGTCTGGGCCCAGAAAATGAAAAGCCCACAGGCGTTTTCCATTTACAGCTAAAAATCCAGCACTAGCTTCTAGCCAAGGTTTGTATCAGACTCTCAAAATGAACACTAACACTACGGGGGGAACAAATGAGTACTTTTTTTATTGTCGCTCTATTAAATTTGTCGGTTAATGGACATATACCTTGCTACTGATGGAAATCAATACTGTACAATAAGATAAAAGGGAAGAGAAAATAAAGATGAAAGCAATAACCAGAGAAAGAGAGGGGGAATAAGGAAGATAACAATCCAACTTCATGATTCTCAGCTCAGTGTTTTTTTGTCCTGCTATCCGAATGGTTGGAGGTGGTGATGGCGGCGGCGTTCTGTGAGCTGTTTGGGCTTGCCCTTGCCTCAGGCTTCTAGTGTTCCTCCCCCGGGCGCCGTGCGAGGGAAATGGCGTGTGTTGCGAGGGTAAACCTTGACCTGCCTGCCAGGAGGCTGCACACGGAATGAAATGAGCACAAACAAAGCGGGAGGGGTGAGAAGAGGAGGAAGAGGAGGGGTGTCAGACAACAGTGGAGGAGGTGTATTGCTTCACTTGTATCACAGCTACACTTTTTCCCCTTCCTTCCCTCTCTCTCTCTCTCTCTCTCTCTCTCTCTCTCTGTTGTGTGATCTGAGTCCGTGACACGGGGTGCACGACTTACATCCATGACAGGACACACACATCTCCCCGATTGGGAGAGCTCAGGTGTTGTGGGCGGCAGAGATGGAATGCGAAATGTTGCATTTCCCCTTCATGTTGTGCCAAGTTGTGTTTTAGGGAAAGATGAAAATCCCATTATGCCACATGCCTAACTTGGCCCCGCAAACTCTGAAACTCATTTGTGAAATTAGGCTCAGATCTTAATGAGTTGCAAAGTGATTTCGGTGCTATAAGTCTGCAGAGGATAAATGTTTGTTGATACAAAGCTGTGCGACTTAAGGTTCACTGAAAACTACCCTGGAACTTGGAGATTTCCAGGTGTTATTCTTCTTAAATAAATCGTACGAATCTGAATACAGTAGCTGCTGTGTTTTAGGATTTGTTCATCTTTATCCGGGGAGGATTACATAAATTCAGAAGGTATAATCTTACTAAACCAGCATGTTGACAGTACCATATCGTAGTGCTTACCTGTAAAAAGCCCAGTGAAATCCATTACATACTTTAGAGACAACTCATGAACGGAATAATTAGCACAGCATGCTTTTCCGCCTGGCTGGAAGTCTTTCTCGATAATGAACAAAGGAAAGGAAATTAGCTTTTGTCTCATAAAGTCACAACTTCAAAGATCCCTGCCATTGCATTAATACAGCTATAGCCTGCAGCGGCGTGGAAGAGAATAAAATAAGCACTCTCAGACCCCATTCCTATCAAGGTCTTTCTCAGGACAAATACCAGGGCTTTGACACTAAAAGACCACACACGTTTGATTGGATGTGGAGGGGAAATTATGAGGGGAAGAGTTGGACAAACCTTCAAGTTCAGAACCGTTTCCATGCAGCTGATGCACATTTGATCCCATCGGGTTGAGACGTTGGCCCAGAGCTTTCTCAGCTGTGGCCTCCGCGACCTTTGATGGCTGTCTTGCCTAAGTGCCTTTCCCATCAGCCACCCTGAGGAGATGTGGTGGCGATGGGTTATTTGGACATCGCGCACACGCAAAGGCCTCAACAGCTCAGCGTTTGCAGCAAATGCAGCTGATGGTGACAGATTTGAAGCAATGAAAGTTGTCTATTAAAAATATGTATATAAAAATGAATGTACACAATTGGTAACTTCAACATTCAGCACCATATTTTTCAATTGATCGTCTGTAAGAACCAGGAAGCTAAATGAAGCATCTCCGATCATCAAGGAAGGGCAAACACTGTCCAAGCCACACTCTCCTTGCCTATCTGCTCCTTTATCTGCCAGGATCAGTTGTTAGTGCTGGCAGTTCTCCTCTCCTGTCCTCTGGAGAGAGGTGGCTCTCAGCTGGAGTGAGCAGCCAGAGGCGATGCACCGTCTCCATTGTGTAGACAGACACACAGAGGCATTGAGAGACTCAGTGCAGGTGCAGAGAAGAAGAGGAAAGAGAGGGAACACACCTGAGGGGAATGATTTCTTCTTCTTTTTTCAAAAAAAAATAAAAAATCAGGCGTGTTTTTTGAGGGACCGTTTTAGTGCTGCAGCATTTGTTGTTAGGAGGACTTATTTACTTGAGGGACACTGTGTTGGTAGGGCTCTCAGGTGGAATGTGTCCTCGCTGCAGTGCCAGAGAGATTTGGTTACAGACGCAAGCTGCCAGACGTTTGTCTGCTGATTCTTTACAGTGAGGGCAAAATATGATCAGGAAATAAAAGAGCAGGTAATGGAGAACAAGTCAAATAAACACAGGTGATAATAAGTAGCTCCAAAGCATTTCTTTTTCTTTTACAGAAATATGAAATTGGGGAGATAATAAGGAATTGTTAACAGATATAAATGTAATATTTCTAAGTTTATTAGCCTCAAAATAAAGCACTTTGGATCTATGGTAATAAATAAAGCAACGACTTAAAGACTCTTTATTAATAAAGAAATAATGTTAAATTTCAGAACTATTGAGTTAGTGGATATCACAAAGTTAAGAAAAAATGCTGAGAACTGTTTTGTTTTTGAAAAGATAAATCTACAAAGACAACTGATCTGTTTATTGAAGTTCTTTCCAACAACCCATCTCTACCTCATGATTAGACCAGTCTAATGTTCTGTCTTCAGTAAACCTGAATGAGCTAGCAACAATTATTTCAAACATCTGATTGTTTCTCTAGTCAGTGGAACAGTTCACCTTTCTACATTCAGACTGATGAACCGTTTAAATTTATGTTGAAAACCCGTCTTTTCTCCGTGGCTTTTAACCATCACACTGTCTTAAGGGATCAAGTTAACTCTAAATGACTAGAAAACTCCATAGGCCCAAAAATAAAGGGTTAAAACTAGAACATGAGACCTGAATAGAGCTGATGGTTTCATGTTGGGTATTGATATCTTACTTCTATTCATTGTTTTAATATCTCTTGTGTTTTATTGCCTTTACTGCTGTTTTTACCTTTGACTGAACTGTAAAGCACACTGGTCAACATATGTTGTTTTTAGTGTTCTAAAAATCAATTGACATTAGATTTGATGCATAAAAATTTGGTGATGAAACAACAGTTATAGTCCTGAAGTTCGGTACCAAGGTTTGGTCCAAACATTCGGCGATCAGCCTCGTTCAGGATGAACTAGACGGATCGGAAAGAAATGAAAGAAGTTTCTCAGCGGAAGGATTCGAACGGAGGGCAGAACAGTGTCAGGCTGAAGAAATTTAAAGGTATGACACGACGGCACACATTTACATTTAACCCCGCCTGCCAAGTGAGGGTCTGACACTCCTGAAATTGCGGACCCGTACCGAACTATGAGGATCCGTTTCAACCCACACTGGACCCTGCAGTGGAAACGAGCTATTAGTTTCTATGCAAAGATAGAGAAGGCCAATATTTTCATCCTCACTTTGAAAAAAACCAAAATATCTGATAGGATGGATGAGCTAACGAGTTTTAAATAGTGAACCCCTTTAGGATTCTAGAGACTGACGCTGCTTTCAGATGCCAACAATCTACATTAGCCATGGTCTCATTACCGATTAGCTCATCAGTCCTGACACTTGTAAACTACGTTTCTCCAAACTGAGGCCATTCAAATAGCTACTTGTTTAAAACTTGAACCTCCCCCCAATTTAAAATGTCCAAATGATCCATTTCAGTAATAAGCTGGATCACTTTTGGATGCACATAACCAACTCTGTTGGAAACTAATTATAAATCTCACTGGTTGACCATTGAAATCAGAGGTTTTGGAACTTTTTGAACATTTGCCTGACTGAGATCAACTAAATCATTATTACCAGATAGATTATTAATAGGGTATCCAGTCTGTTGATCGGCGACGCATGGATTTGTTATTGAAGTATACTACACAGTCATTGTTCTCTACTTCTTTCTTGATTAACTAATTATCAAGTATTCTTAAAATTCAAACTACTCCTGAATTATCTCTTTGTTTTCCTTTTTGTATATTGCTGGCATCGGCACTACTAATAAAACAACCTAATGAATTTAAAGGTTGAAGGGAGCTGTGGAGTGTAGTACGACCAGACCTGTGTGAGGTCGTATTTCTTCTTCCACTCGCGGGGTGAGTCTTCCCACACAGAACACAACAACCTAAAGCTGATAACCTCATCTCAGACTGGGAGGTTTTTATGTGCAACTGTTCCTTTTGCTAACTGTTTGTTTAAAAACTGACAGGCTACAAGACTCCCTTTGACAGCGTCTATTCATCTCTAGATGTCAGCTGAAGAAGGAGGGGTGAAAAAAGAAAAACAAGGGAGGGAGGGAGAAAAAAGGTGGATGAAGTGAGATTTTTGACAGAAAGACTTGTAACGAGAAAGGCGAGACTGGTGTGTGTGTGGTAACAATAGGTGAGATTTACCTTTAGCTTTGAATCATTTTTCAGATCATCCCCGTGGCAAATTTCAGGAAATTCATCTAGCAAGTGACTGAATGAGTGCTGATGTTTTCATCACTTTGGTTTTAATTATACGTCTCACTCAGCATAGTCTTCCTTCTACCCGGCTAATTTAGATTGAGATCCTTCCAGGCTTCCCCCTATCTTTCATTTCCCTCCCCTTCTTCTCTCCTCTCTGCATCACATCAGCCCCTTTGTAGAAAAAAAAAAGAGGAAGGAAAAAAAAAAACCTTCATGTCTGTGACTTTCTTGCCCTCCAGCGCATGAAGCCCTCTTTTATTTTGATCATCGCAGCACAATGGATTCATGCCATTCTGGCAACTTTATTCAGTATCAGCCCAAATTTACATACTGCTTAACAAGTTTGTGCGTGACTGTTGATGCCTCTGATCAAAGTGCTTTTGGAAATCTTTCTCATCTGATTTTTCCCCCGTCCTTCATTTCGAATGCATGCTGCAGACAGGCATCTTTAACTCAGGGGCAAAGAAAGGTAACCTTACTGCTGCACAAGCCCAAATGTCATCCAACAAGGAGGGCTCGTGTCCTGAGGATAAGGATAATGTAATCTAAGCAGTATACAGTGCGCGACTGTGTGTCTCTGAGTGTGTGTATCTGCGCTCGCCTCGGTGTTTGTTGGAGGCTCGGGTTTAGGGGCGTTGGGAGACAGGGGGATGACAAAAGTCAAAGCAGTCATGTGTCATTTTTGGTGCTGAAGGGCTGGGACCTGCCTGCAGGGCTGTCCTCTCTGTCAGACGCACTCAGATATCTGCGCTGAACTCTTGCTGTCTCTTTATTTTGCTCTCTCCATCCTTCTCTCTGTCTTTATCTAATGCACATGCTCTCAGCTGCATGCACCAACACACACTTTAATGCTCTAGGAACAACGGGAAGGAAAATTTTACAACAAAACTCGCAAAAAACAGCAGTTTAGAAACTATAAAAATTCACTTTTTTAATATATATATATATATGTGAAGTGATTGTTTAAAATGTTCCACTTGATGCTGGCTTGACTACATCTGCCACAACCGGAAGGGGAATGATTTGTTTCAGGACACAAATCAAGATATCAAAGGCCACACTTCAAACCAATGGACTGTGAAATTCCCAGAAGGATAGAGGATGAGCAGAAAAGGCCTGCAGTGGCTTCCGTTTACCAC
Organism: Callopanchax toddi; assembly: GCA_006937965.1. Taxonomy (NCBI): domain Eukaryota; kingdom Metazoa; phylum Chordata; class Actinopteri; order Cyprinodontiformes; family Nothobranchiidae; genus Callopanchax; species Callopanchax toddi. Next base: position 170,247 of record SSNR01000063.1, on the reverse strand, counting down.
AACTGTAATCAAAATTAAAAAACATGAAATAACTGCGGGAAGAAAGAATTGGATTCAAAAATACAATGAAAAGAGGGTGTGGGTGGAAAGAGAGGAGTCGTGGGAATGAAAGATTGCACCTCCCTCAGGCACTCAAATTATCCTATGGGCCGATGGTTCCTTCTTATGCGTTGGCTGACATTTTCCTGTAACCCCATCCCGAGTAATGCTATGTGATGTGTGTGACTGGCTCCTGCCACGGCCCTGAGAGGCCACGAAGCCCCGGGGCCATTTGCTTTTGGCCTGCAGCGTCCTGGGAATTGTTTATCTTTGCTCTGTCTGCTCTTTTCTGCCTCTCCCTCCGGTTTTGTTCAAGCCCTCCTCGTCTCTCCTGTTCTCCCTGTCTGGGCCAATGGTGTCTACTTTCAATTAGAGAAGGAGGCACTCTGGGTATTCTTCTGGGAGACAAAACCACTGACAGGTGACTCTTAAGGGGTAACTCTACGCCGTTAGTCCCTTCATGCAAACTGTTAATATTCCAGCACCTTTCAAGGCGACACAAAAGGTAATGACAATATAAAATGCTGGCGGTGTCCGCTACTCAGATGTACATGTTGCTCTGTGGGATAAAAGTGGAGGGCGTGTTCAAGAGGAAAACAGATGAAAATCAACGTGTGATGTCAGCAAGAGAGTGAGCCTGGGAAAGAAAGAGGAAAGAGATTTAAGGACAGAGGAGATAAGATGTGTGATACCAGATAATGGAGTGATATTCAAAATATCTCCCTGGAGCTAGAAGTTAAAGGAGAACATTAAAAGAAAACATATTTGGATCACTTATGGATGTGTAAGCCTGCATGCCAGTTTGCCCAAACTTTTCTTCATATTGATGCAGAACCCCAAAGGGCATAAAGCAGAGGCAGGCCAATTTGCTATACGCAAATAGTGTGTGTGTGTGTGTGTGTAAAGCTGTCGACATGTGACAAGCAGAAAAGGGACAGTGTTGAGAGCGTAGCCTTTTATGACCCAACACACTTTGACAGCTTGGCCATGGCTCGGGGACACAAGCAATGTTGCTTTTTCATCTGACAATTTTAAGCAAAACAGCTCCCCCTCGATGGGTTCGATTGTTCAGAGCGACTTAGTGGCTGCAAGTCGAAGCACAAGAGACAAAAACATGTCAGTGGCCAGCAGATTCTGCTCGCTGTTAGCTGGAGGAGTCAGACTGTCAATCTGTAGGACCAGAAGTGAGAGAAATGGTAAGTGATATGATGGCAGCTGCTTTTATGCAACACTGCCCTCTGCTGGTTCAGAAGGTGATCAACAGGAAGAAAGCTGGAACAAGTGATGGGCTCATCAATCACAGAGGGTTTCCATTCAGCTGCTTATCCTGAAAATTAAATAACATATGACACATTACCTCTTCATCTAACGGCTGAATATAGAGGATTTATACAGATAATTCATGTGTCAGGATTAAAAAATAGAAACTTGAAAATAGACCAGACAATGTTTGAGATTGAAAAATTATAAATCAGATGAAGAAAATGAGAATGAGTTTATTTGGGCTAAAAAAACAACAACCATATGGATGAGAGATGTGTGATAAATCAGGTCAAGTGAAACATTATGTTTCCAGTCATGGATGACGTATTGTGTGTCATGATACTTAACATGAACCTCATGAACCTTATGGACACTCATCTCATTTCAGTCTAAAAAAATAGAAAAATCTTCTTTTGTTTTGAAGTGAATTTTGAACTTCCACATTTTTGTTCCATATTTACTTATTTATATATTATTCTCTTACAAAACGAACACCATCCATGAGCACTGATAACATAGATTTGGTCAAGGTTTAGTAGAAGAGGATGTGTGTGTGCTTCCATGATTGAGGCTCTTCTCTTATTTTAACCTAAAGACTTTTTTTTTTTTTTTTTTTCACTGAAACATTCCAGAAGGGGCAGACTTTGAAACATGTCCACAGGGGGACACATTAAAATGACAAAAATGTCCTCAAAGTGAAATCGGCATACGAGGGCTGTGTTCGTTATCAAAGGAAAACGAGTTGGCCGTCTGTGTTCGACACAAAATCCTGAAATGAGATCCAAATGGTTTTTCTTCTTCTTCTTGATAACAAGACCATGAGAAAACTTCATCTAAAGCCCTACCATATGACAGATGAAGAGATAAATACCAATGAGATTTGTTGTTTTTTTAATCTGTTGTGTGTTCACATCATTTTTGCAAGATGTGTGCAGAAAGCGAGTGTGCCGTCGACGGCTTGCAGCAGTGTGCATTCTTGCTCGGAGAGTACATGTCCTCGGGCCTTGTTCCTCTCTCAATGACCTCTGGTGAAGCCATTATTTTCTGCATTAATGATGAGCAGCAGCCAGAGATGAGAGAGATGGACTTTGTCCTGAGGCGCAGTAGCGTTGATTGTGGGCAACAACAATGCCAGGGAAAAAAAAGTGAAAGAAATAAAGAGAAAACTCTTCCCACAAGCAGTTCAAAGGACTAGAAGTCTCAGCAGCGTTGAAGAATAAGCTGCATTTGCTTTTTTGACAAGATGGATTGGATTACCTCTGTAATGGAGGCTTACCTAGAAATAAAAATTGATCAGAATTCACCCATAACCTTCCACATTCAGGATCTTAAAGGCTAATATGAAAACTTGAAAAGCATACGAGGTGCAATTAGTGCATAGATGCTTTCATTGGGATTAAATTACACTAAACCAGTTATTAGTGTCCCAAAAATTAATGAGTTTGTAGGTGACCCAGAGGCATAATTGATCCTGTAATATCAGCCTCAAAACAAACCTGTAACAACACACAAACAAGACAAAATGCAGTCAGTCTTTTCAAGGCACCCACTCAGGAAATCCTGGCTCCGGGAAGATGACTCTAAATGAAGGACTTTAGCATTCACCATTATGTCTTTGGTAAGAGTCAGAGGGAACCCCCCGGGGCTCTTCAGCACAGCACGGCACAACTTTTCAAAGGGCTCCAGATTAAAGTCACTGAAAGTTCCCACTGGGGTCTGAGGCCAGGATCCCATTAAGCAGCCCAACCGCACCGCCGGCCATAATTGTGTCGTTGAGAATTCAGAGCAGTGGTTGCTTGATAAGCGAATTTAGGGGGAAATAAAAAAGCAGAGGCAAAAGGAAAAAAAAAGGAAGGGTGGTTGAGGGGGTTTGTTGGGCAACCATTAGGCCCTTCATTTGCTCACCACTAATTTGTTTTAAATGACTGAGGGAAAGGTGAGCACTTTATAAAGCAATCAAGCCCACACTATTTTCAGGTCTGTGTGACAGAATGCTGATAAATGAAAAACATTACACTTTATAGCCAAACACTGCACCGCCGCTAGTGATGTCTTTATCGCAGTACTTGCTCTGCAATAGAATAATCAATACTTTGAGTGAGGGCTTTGTTCTGGTTTCAAAGTGGTTTTAAACTCAGTTTCAGAAAACTGTTACTCGGATGACGATTTTGCTTGATCCTATACCTTAATACAGCTATTAAAAGAATTTGGCAAGAGGGTAAATTTTGTAGAACACATAAAAAAAAAAAAAAATCCACTTTTATTGAATATTTAGTTTGTTTGATTCTGAATGTTCCAACAAATTTATTCCAATATTTGAGATCTGAGCCATTTGGTGAATAATAAAAAAACATCCTGTAAGCATGGCAAAAGATCTGAATCCTAACTTGAGAGCAGCACAACTTCACATGTAAAGCATCAATATAATATCTGAACACACTGACTCGCTGATTTGAAATCAGGTGCCTTTAAACAGTCAACTGAGAGGCTTAAAGCATAAAAACCTATTAGTCTTTTTAAATGGTAGAGTGATGTGTGAAAACGCTTTAACATCAGAAACTCTCAAGTTGGGATTCAGATATTTACAGTCAAAATAAATGGGCAAATCCTCTGAAACTGGTATTTAGAATCCAAACATTCTATTGCCATCCATGTGCAATAAAAATTATGTCAACAGCTTCAAGTGGATTTTTTCTGCTTCTTCTTCTCGGCCTCTTCTTCTTTTTCCTTCTCTATCTCAGCCACTAGAGTCTCAATCTCCTTGGATTCCAAAATCTGCGAGGGCACGAAAGTACACTAAAGTCAGCTTAAAGTAAACCTCATAAAAACAAATACAACTAGTAAATTTATAAATTACCTTAAGTGGCTGATTTCGTCTGATGACGGCAAGTTCAATGTTCTTTCCTCCTGATTGGACAACCTGTGACCAATGACCAATAATTAGAGATTTGTCAGCAAATAATTTCAATTTCATTCAAATGAAGGGAGAAGAAAAACATAAAACTGCTCAACAATTTGTCTTTTTCCAAAAATACTTTAAGGGAAAAAAAGGGGGGAAAAGAAGACTTAAACCCATGTACTGTGTCAAAGGAAATAATCTATATTTATTCAGTTTTAGGATAAATAGACAAAAGCTAACTCTCCAAAGTAACTACTGATGCAAACTTGTGACCTTACCTCAAGCAAGGCTTTGATAGCCAACTTGATCGCCTCATTGTCCCCAGCAATGGCCTCCTCTGTGTAATTCTTCTCCAAGAACTCCCTCACAGTTTTTGCACTACGGCCGATTGCATTTGCCTTGATAATAAAAAAAAAATATATATATATATATATTAATTGTTTTGATGAGAATGATATTATAGTTGCTAAACTTCTATGACAAAACAATGATGAGCACAGAAAAAAAGTTGCTGACCTTCCATGCATGGTAGGTTCCTGATGGGTCTGTCTGGTACAGCCGGGGAGTACCATCGTAGTCAAAGCCGACGATTAATGCAGAGATTCCAAATGGTCTGCGGCCATTGCTTTGAGTATAGCGCTATAAATAAAATAATACATTAAAAAATCCTAGGCACACAAAGGCAGCTGGACTAACGGCTTCTCATTTGAGAAGCTTTTTCAGTTTAAACAGAAACGTGTGACGCTGTAAGCTTATAATTATTTATTATTAAAATATGAAACATTAATGAAATTAGAAACAGCAAGCAACTAGAACAGAAAACACATCTGGAGAAAATCATATTACCCCTTGAAAAATGGCAGGTTATAGACAACTTTTGACAAACTGAGTGAAGAATAAGTTGCAAAAGAACAACTTACTTGCTTCAGTGTTGCTATGTATCGTGTGATGTATTCGACTGTTACTGGATCCTCAACCGTTAGCCGGTGGCTCTGGCACTCAATCCGAGCTCTGTTTATCACAATACGGGCATCTGCTGTCAGTCCTAAAAAATGGAAGAAGTTCAATAAAATAGTACAGGATTTTAAAATGATAAGTGTTTCACTTTGATAACAAATTACAGTAGATCTATTATTTGGTTTAAAAAGTGATTTATTTAGATGGTTCAATGTCTATTATTTTATAAGTACCTGCAAATGCCATGCAGACATGTTCGTCCAGCGCACATATCTTGCGGACGGTCCTTTCCTCCTGCAACTTTGCCACAGATTTCTTCTCCACACCAAGGACAACAATATCTTTACCCCGGATTCCCACCTAAACAGAGAAAAAAATTCTGAAGTTATTTCAGAATATTATATGGCACAAAATATAATTGGATTCATTACATCCACATCAAATTCCCCCCAAATTTGTAATTATTAGTTTGCTTTAATAAAAAGATCACCACCTATCTCGAGCTCATTCAAATTCAAATAAGAAGCTGTTTTCAATTCAAGTCATATTTGTTAGTTATGGGGTATAGACCTTCTAATTTAAATCCAAAATATTTAAATCACGTTATTTTGGATTATGTTTTGAGCATTCATATAGTCTCTCCTAAACCCTAAATAATGAAGAATTGACTGAATGCCTTGCACTTCCTATACAAGCCACTAAGTTACACTGTTACATCAGTGATTATTTTATATCTAGTGTGCATGCTGTAGCTACAGTCGCTTGGAGTTTGAGCTACTTTGTGCTAGCAAAACAACTAATGAACAGGGAACTTATCATGAAATAAATAAAACAATGCATTTTTCAACCAAAACGTTCTTAATCATGGCTCAACTAATTCTTCTAATCTGTTAACAATGTCAATCACAGTATCTCTGAACCGCTTCAACTTCACATAAAAGGATCAAAACTGAAAGTAATGAGAGAGTGACACAGCGACTAAATGCTAGCCATGACCGCCGCTTTTCGTCTTTCATCAAGTTTATATTTACGGTTCTACTGGTAGAATTCACACACTTGCAGTCAAAAAACATGGTGAAATCACTTTAAAATCTAGTGTGTTAAAACCGGCATTTTAATAAACACATTGGCTGAATAAGTAATGAATATCGGCTAACCGCTAGCTGGCCACGTTAGCTTTGGCATTATTTTCATTTGGACGTACCGCTGTGGAACCTTTCTTTACAGCTTCTTGTGCATACTCCACTTGAAACAGATGGCCATCGGGAGAAAAGACGGTAATAGCTCTGTCATATCTTGCCGCCATTGCACCGCAAGATAATCCCAGTTACACGAAAAAAGAAGAAACGGAGAACCCTCTATCAAATGATTCAGCTAGTTAGCATCTAGCTCCTCACTGCAAGAGTATCTGGCTGACTTTAGTAAAGAGCGCATGCGCGTAACCTATGACCTGTTGTCATACCAGGATCATCCAGAGGAAAGTTGTGATTAAAACAAGACAGTTAGCTACTAATTTGACAGTAAATAGATAACTAAACAAAATGTGCTAAATTTGAAGAAATATAATCTAATACAAATTCCCATTGTAACAATTATGTATTCCTTGCAAATGTAAAAAGTTGGTGCACTTAAAAAAAGAATGTCTATTATTATTATTGTTGTTGTTATTATTATTATTATTATTATTATTATTATTATTATTATTATTATTATCTTTTTTGCTGTGTCCTACCTGACCCATGCTCTTTTAGTTTGGCTGTGGACTGTTCCATTATATGAAAAATAGGTGAAATTGTTTTTCAGAGAATCGACAAAATTTTGCTTTTCACAAAAGCATAACGTATTTTCCATGTTATTATTTTATTATATTTAATTTAATCGCGGATTATTACCAAATAATCAAGTTGGACAACAATAAACAGTGACCTGTTTAAATTCGCTGCTGTCTCCCCTCCCCAAAACGGACCACTGCATTATGAAATTGCACCGTATTCAGAGAGCTGTGTGATTACAGTTCTACCGATTTGTTTTGTGTTAGCTAGGTTGGACTTTTATGCTTTAGTTTGCTTTCGTTTGTAATTTTATCACCATGTCGGTGGCGTTTGCACCTCACAGGCAACGGAAGGGTGATATAACACCCGCTGGAATACAAAAGGTAATTCATCTTTTAGCGCGGCGCATTATGGAGGCTATATGCTAATAGCTGCTAGCCGTTGATTGTCAGTGTAGCAGTGCCCATCCAAGTCCAACTGTGGGCAGATCGGGAACAATGCTATGCGGTCTAAGCGCGGTGAATATGAACCTCCCAGAAATCAGACGCCATGTGTACAAGATGAACTTTTTGTCGATTCGTCGTGTAGCTGTGTGCTAGATGAATGGAGGCCTTCGGTTTTATTAGCAGATGGTAGCTAGCCTGCAAGTCGCGTCTTTTGTTAGCTAGAAACGCACGCTCACGTTAAAAAAACTACCCTCTTTGTTGTCAAATTTGAGCAGAAAGCTCTTAATTAACCATGTGGAATGCTATATTATCACCATTTTTAGAGATGTGTCTTAATTCTCACAGAAGTGGCACAAACGTGACATAAACACCTGCATTTATTTTTGTAGTTACTTGATGAAAACAACCAGCTGATCCAGTGTATAATGGACTTCCAGAGTAAAGGGAAAACAGCTGAGTGTTCGCAGTGAGTTATAAAATACAAATTTTAGTTATATTTTTCCATCACTTTTCAGTTATTATATGCGAAATGTTAATTGTCCTTCTACCCAGGTATCAACAGATGCTGCACAGAAATTTAGTGTATTTGGCCACGATAGCAGACTCAAATCAGAACGTCAACGTGCAGTCTCTCCTCCCAGCTGTAAGTACTGGTTCTAAAAGGTTCTGACTGATCGTTTTGAGTGATTAGTTGTAATAACCGTGTGACTAACATGCATTTAATTTGTTGAATTTGTCTCACAGATGCAGCTACTCTATGAATTACAATTTATGTCTCCAGTATTTATTTTAGTAAGCCATTTACAAATAAATGGAAACATATTCAGTTTTTGGTCTTTATAATTACAGACATCAGGCTTTAATTGTATTTAAATAAATCACGAAGTATTATTTGGACACCTGCAAGGTGCTTTTACATGTTATTGTTGACATGTTGCATTTTAAATAGAGTGAAACACGTTAATTGAAAGAACAAAACACTAACAGGATACTTTTACATTAATACATATTTAATGTTTTCAAAATTTACAACTATTGTCCATTTTATCAATTAAGGACACACTTTTCTGTAATTATTTTATCTTTAATCAATTAGATTCCATTTAAATACATAAATATAAACTATTGTAAGTCGTGATAAATCATATTTTAATGGACAAAATAACATCTAATTGCCATCTTTCCTCTCTCGTGAGTTTCTCATGCCCAGTTGTGTTTTTAGGCCGCTGATGTGTATTTTTGTCTCCGTCTCATGCTCATACAGCCACCTACTCAAAACATGCCCATGGGCCCTGGTGGCATGAACCAAAGTGGACCCTCTCCTCAGCCCCCTCACGGTCACAACATGCCCTCTGAGGGTATGGTCAGCGGCGGTCCGCCAGCCCCTCATATGCAGAATCAGATGAATGGACAGATGCCTGGTAAGTCATCGTTTCAACACTCCCTTCCGCTTATCTTCCTCTCTTTTCTCTTTCTCCTTCTTCCTCAGTTTCTGTCTCACTTGTGTTGCCTAGCAACAACACAGGACTGAGAGGGAGGTCGTTTTGCTGAAGGATGATGTCACCCATTTTGTATGCTATGGTGGTACTGGACTTGAATTCTGTTTTTATTCTGGTTATGTTTCACTGAAGCATCATATTTTATAAATGCATCGTTTTGGGGATTATTATTTTTTTAAAGGTAAAACACTCAGAAGCTACTGACTTGACTTTTTAAAAACGAAAATACAAAATTTCATGGCCACTGTGTTGTCAATCACTTTAATATTCACTTGAAGTTTTCTGGTTTCTGATGTTTCTGCCACCATCTGGTTGTTTAGTGTAGAGGTCCAGAACATAGCTACAATCTTCAGGGTTGTGACCAGCTGTTGTGTAGTTAAAGAGTTTCCAGCTGTTTTGTTGCTATCCATATTTAGTTGGTGTTGACCTTAAAGTGTTGCAAGAAATTAATTTAAATTAACATTTTTTTATGTACCAGGCAGCCATTTAATTCACAACCCTTCAAAACACGTAACAAATTATGTTCTAAATTATTATGCTGAATTAATCAACTCTAAACTTGCAATTAGCAATGTTCATACAGTATGAGCTCAGGTGAAGTGTTACATAAAACTGAAATGAAAATGTTTCTGAAGGTATGGAACTGATGTTTTTTATTTTTTATGTCAGATATGTTTATATAATGCACTTTTTAAAATTAAAATTGTTGCTGTTTTCCAGGACCTAATCACATGCCCATGCAAGGTCCTGGTCCAGGTCCCAACCAGCCTCCGAACATGCCCAGCGGCTCAATGAATATGCCCCCCAGCAGCCATGGCTCCATGGGTGGCTACAATCACACGGTTCCTTCCTCCCAGGGCATACCAGCTCAGAGCCAAATAAACATGACTCAGGGCCAACCTATGGGAAACTATGGACCTCGACCAAACATGAACATGCAGCCCAATCAAGGTAAAACAAAGCTTTTTTGGGGGGGGTTGTATTGTGCCTGTATGCTTTGTCATCACATTACTTCCTGGATTATATAAATTGATTATTGTTGCTATGACACTTGGTTTGTTCTGCAGGTCCGATGATGCATCAGCAGCCTCCATCGCAGCAGTATAACATGCCCCCTGGTGGTGGTGGACAGCACTACCAAGGACAACAAAACCCAATGGGTATGATGGGCCAAGTCAACCAAGGGAACCATGTCATGGGGCAGAGACCAATGCCACCCTACAGACCTCCACAGCAAGGTAGACCAGTCAGTGTGTCTGTTACATGTCCAATCTGAGGTCCTTTTTCATCTCCCCCTCCTGAATTTCTTGCTCTTGTTCCTCTCTCTTTTCTATTTCATCTTCTATAGCTTACTGACATCTTGATTAGTAGAGGTTTAACCTATAACCCCTGTAAATTTTAGCCGTGATTAAGGGAAACCGTTCTAAGAACTAGCAACAAGGAGTCCATCTTCTCTACTTTCCTCCCCTTATGCAGCAACAACACCTTGAATCGACATGTGTGTATGTTGTCTGTTATATGTAGGACCCCCCCAGCAGTACCCAGGGCAGGAAGACTACTATGGCGACCAGTACAGTCACGCAGGACAGGGAGCCTCAGAAGGTAGGAAAACCCTGCAGTCACTTTTAAGAACACAGACAATAAATCCACCCAGGAGTTGTGTTAAAACACAAATCAAAGAGACTGTGATAAAACCAAGCATATCATATTTATATATAATAATATAGATATTCAGAGGTAAGCATTGTGGAATTCAAGCTCTAGAAAGGACTATATGAATATACATCATATTTAAACAGTCACAAGACATTCTACTTTTTTCTTCACGTTTTGTATCATAAGCGTTTTAAGTCCCATGTCAGCTGACATTTAGCAAAATATTCAGTATGTATAGAATAGTAGCATGAGTAACTTACAGACTACCAGCTAATGATAAACACAACTCTGTAGGATTTTCCTTTAAACAGAAAAGCTGACTATGCTAACAGGTTTTCTACTTTTTAGTGGTTTTATTATTGTTATTATTATTATTTTTTTATTACAGTCAAAATTAGCCGATCTAACAAAAATACAAAACTTTTCCTCTTTGTCCTGTTAACATTTACTTTGTGGGTTTTTTATTCTAACCTTTTTTCCTTTCTATGAACTTTCAAACATATGAAAATCAGCCATTTTTATTACCTAACACACAATTTAAAAAACACAAAATTAAGATATGTTTAACCTCTTTTGACTCCAAATGGCTAAAATCATAAATACTGTGATCTAATTCGACCTTTTCCAGCCAGAGTATCAGATTTTGAAAGCAGTCAGTGTCTTTATGATTTATTTTAAATTTATTGGTAACTTTATGAACATTTTTTAAAGTTAAAACCGTTCAGTTTATCAACCAGTCACAGTGTTTAATTGCCTGAATTAATGTTAGATCTCAACATTTGACCAATGCCTGCTGATACTCTTTGAAGGTAATGCACAGTACGGCCAACAACAGGAGCCGTACCAGCAGGGCCCTCCTCAGCAGCAGGGCTATCCACCACAACAACAGTACCCAGGTCAACAAGGCTACCCGCCTCAGCAACAAGGTTATGGTGAGTTAGGATTTTATTCTAAAAAGAAGAACTTATTTGTCCTGTAGGAGGCACCATTGGCTCTCTTGGTTGAGTGTTTTTTTTAACACTGGTATTATGATTTGACTGGTGGTCGGTACGTCAGCATCATCTGGAGCAAAAAGTAAAAGAACTGCCTTGGTGAACTGAAGTAACTGAAATCTTAATGGTTGTTGACGAACATCTAAACCTTGATCACCTGTAATGTCCTGTCCAATCAGCGTCCTTGTCCTTGTCTCACTGCAATAGTCATCTATTATAATAATACATTTATTATACTCAAGTACAAGTAAAATTGACTCAACAGCGTAGTTGTTCTGAATGTTCAACCCATCAGTTGTGGGTTGACTTTATGTTACTCACTGAGCCAACATCTAAATATTCTCATCATTAACAAAACGGTGCTAAATAAATGCATTATGGGTTGTTGAGAATATAAGTTTAGCTCTCAGACCTTCATTCTGTTACCTCCCATCACTCTCCTGCTTTCTGAGCCAGAGCTCATGTTAGTAATGAGGCAGCCGAGGCTGTGAGGTGAGATCCATCTGGCACATACACATGTCTGTTCTCTGAGGCCCCCACAAGGTTATGCACAACAGCATAAGGCATTACGAGCGCCTAACGATGCTGCGTGGGCCTCATTTGACTTCCACCCTCAGTCCTTCACAGCGGCTGCAGAGATAGCGGCAGTTCACAGGGGTTGAAAAGATGATATATATAATTTTTTCTTTCTTTTTTTATTTTAATGAAGCTAGCTGCTCTAATGAAGACCAACTGTATCTCCTTGATGTCTCCTTGCATTTGGGAATCAGCGCCTGGTTCCAGCTTGACTCACTTGTTCTCATTCATTACTGAGTCAGGCGTAGTGGAAACCGTCTAAATAAATGTCTGCTATTCTGTTCTTGTCATCCTTCAGATTTCTATTACAGGCCACTATCACGGTAAACTAACAGGGACCTCCTAAAGTTCTCTGGATATAAAAACATCTGATGCTGGGTGGTTATAATAAGCTGTCTAAAGAGAACAGACTAGATGGAGGTCGATACTGATCTACATTGTCAGATTTGTCTATAAAGTAAATTCAATATGAAGTAACCAGTGGTAGCTGAACAAATAGCTGGTGCTAGAGCTAGATCCTAATGAGATCTAATGAAAGAGAGAGCTAAAATCTAGTTTGTTTGCGGCGATCCACCACATGACACTTCATGACATTTAAAATGGTTCTACATAGCAGCAACCTTTTACATTTTTTTGGAACCTATCAGGAATCTTGTGGTCCTAATTCTCCTTTTTTGCTTTAGGTCCCTCCCAGAATGCCCCAGGCCAGTACCCTAACTACCCACAGGGGCAGGGGCAGCAGTACGGGGGCTATCGACCTCCTCAGCCCGGACCTCCACAGGGCCAGCAGCAGCGCCCTTACGGTTACGACCAGGTGAGTATGTCCACAGCTTTAGACAGTCACAGAGACTTGACTCAACATCAGACATAGTTATTCCCTCATTAATTTTGCTGTCAAGCCTAAGATTCATATCCTGGATTCTTTTGACTAAAACCAAAGTTTAATGTGTGTGAATTTATAAGGCAAAACCATAAATGGGTAGTATGTTATGCATGCCGTCATCATATTGGGTAAATGTAAATCTGTTCTTCCCAAAAACCTGTTAACCTTGTTGCTTGTATATTCTGGCTGATGTGGTATGATACAGTTTGAGTGAAACATGAGGGCATTAAAGAGTATTCTTCCTTAAGTTTTTAAAGGAAGATGGATTTGCTGCCCTGTATTTCCTGTGGTCTTATGTGGGGACCACAGCTGCACTTTGATATCTTTATCTTTGAACATTTAGGGGCACATGAGGAAATAAAGAAGCGGGGATTTGAACCCCTGACTAGCTCTGTAAGAAGCAAAGGTAATGGTTGCTGTGAAGACCTCAACGTCCAATCTAGACACTTGACCACCTAGCCTTAAGTTACATTTTGTTATGTTTCTTCTGCTTCTCCTCTATCCTTTTCAGTCTCCTCCTTTAGTTTTTTCCCTTTTCTATTTTTTAAATTTTGTTTTTAACCAGGGGTCGAACTGTAAGTAATGAGGTCCATAACAAAACAGCACACCTGCTCTGCAGTGAGACAGCCAAAAGCTGTGTACTGAATCTCCTGAAATTACAACATTTTTTTGTAAATGTTGTGTTTACAGTATTTCATAGGGGTGTGATGGTACATGTAATGGTCACAGACTCAGATTATAAAACTTTAGTAACTATTATCTGTACTCCAAGTGATGAGATGGTTCATTCTTTAAATACCATTTTTATACTTGCAATATTTTTTGTGCATTTTCTAATTTGTAGATTGCATTTTTTTTTAAAATAATCTGTTAAAAGTATTTTGTTTGTCTGTAAAGTGTAAATTTAAAACAAAAGTTCAAGTCAGATCATAAATTGTGTGTACTGTTACACCCCTAATATTAGAATTTAATTGTTACATCCATCAAACTGTCAAATCCCAGTTTTCAAATTTGTCTTTATTGCATTTTCCATTAATGGCCAACACATATTTCGACCCCTGTTTAGGAATGCAATCAATAGAACTGTTCTCACTCTGAGTTTGTCTCATTTAAAAGTAGTGTCCACTACTTGGTGAGGATTATTATCTCCAGCTGTGCTGCTGCCAAAACCTGATGTATTAAATTAGAATTTCATAGTTTACAAATTGTGAGGCCATGCTGCCACCTGCTGGTCAACACCAGCCAAAGCAGGCATAAATCATGGTTTTGCTGTATGATATTCTTGAAACCACAGATGTTTGTTTTGCACCCTGATGAGATTTCTGAACACCTGCTTTTACGTTGTGTTTGTGAGAAGGTCAGTAACACGACTCTGTCACATTTCACTCTACAGGGCCAGTATGGAAATTACCAGCAATGAGAAATGATCACAGCTACCTTCACAGCTCTGCTCTGATATCTCTGTCTGAGCTTTGACCTCTGGTCAACTGCTAAGCAGACATAAATAATGGTTTCGGCTCAGATTCTCTCGGACACAAACACACAAGAATACAAGAAACGTTTTCCCCTCTTTGGGTTTTTATCATTGCCTATAAAATGTATCTCCACCCCCAACTCAAAAACGTCAAAGTCTGTGACTTTGCTCCAGTGCGTCTCAAAGCAGCAATGCCTTAAAAAAATGGAACTGCCTTATCCTTTAGCATTGCAGATTGTGGAATGGGCTGACAAAATTTTGGGATTCCAGATCACTCTGATGTAAAGTTTCAATCACCTGTGCATTGTTTCTGTATTCTTCAGCTCCCTGATCATGAGAAGCAATAACGCCAGCAGTCGTAGGGACATGTATAGAGACTTCAGAATGAAATGATGCAAACGCACCAGTTGAACTTCCAGCTAGGCCATGGTACATGTCTTTATGTATGTGATGATGTAAAAATATATTTTGTGCTTTTTAGATCAAGCTAACTTTGTATAAGACATTGAAAACTAGTACTAAAAGCTGTGTTGTTTATTTCAAAAAGTGAATGTGTCTGTATTTTTATTTTTTTATTTTTGATGCAGTTTAATGACAGTGACTCCCATTTAGTTCATTTATTTGTTAATTTAGACCTGCTATGTGAGAGGCATGGATTCTGTATAAAGACCTTATGAGGGGAAACATTTATATATATTACACATAAATTATTTTAAAGAACAAATGTGAACAGATATGACATTTTCATTGCCTGAAAACCCATAAAGCTACTGTTCAAATTTGGTTCTTTTTAAAAAAATTTAGTAGTTTTCCACCTAACAGTTGTGCTCATAGAGGTCATGTGTAGCAGATGCCACTGCAGATTGTGTATAAATGCCCTCTTGAGCCTTTTTTTCCCCATGAAGCACCACCAACTTGTCCATTGACTGCAAAGTGGTGAAAGATTTGTATTTTTTTTTTCTTTAGTCAACAGTGTTAGACGGTTATAGTTGACAATGCTGGAATCATGTCTCCCCTTTGAATAAATCTTATGAGTTGATGTCATTCAATTAGTGTTGTGTGTGAATAATATTGTTACTGTCAAATATGTAACATAAGATGTGAAAATAATGTTCTGAAACAGATTCCATGATTTCACAGTAAATACTGGTTGTGCAGTTTTTATATCACTGGCTTGATATCTGTATTATGGTGCATATTTTATTGATCCCATATGTACAGCAGCATAAAGAAGAGGAGCTCTGTCCTCTGGTATTGTTTATATGGCTGTTTTAACTTTTATTTTTTGTTTGTTTTTTTGTTTCTGCACCCCATTCAAGTGGAGGTCACATTTGTGTCTTGTAAACTGTACATTATAATAAATTGGAAGAATCTTTAATATATTTTTTGTGTGTGCTTTTAAGCATTTGACCTTTTTTTTTAACCCATTTGCTGTGTGAAAGTGCAAAAATCCGGATGATATCATAAACAAGACGTGCACTATTGGTGCTGTCAGAATGTGACAGTGTGATATTAATTGTTTTGTCTTCATTTGCTATCTGGTGGCTGGTTTCCTACTGATAATGACCCTGCCCTGCTCAGCAGCATGTCCGCTCTGTCCAGATGCATCCAGAGAGGTCCAGAGCACATTTACACCCAAAATTGCCTTCCGCGTCCCTCTTTCCTTCGCTGCTCCCTACAGAGGGAGAGGGACTACCTGTCACTATTTTAGGGGGGTGGTGGTTGATACAGATGGTACACCAGATGTGTGGCCGAAGCATGTGATGGGAGAGTGGTGTTTGGTGTTGAGAGGGCCACAAACCGATGCAGATGGTGAGGGTGTGCATGTAAACAAAAGTGCTTTAAGGACGAAAACAAACACAAAATTAACTTTTTCATCATTCCTATATGTTTGTTTCATATGCGTTCACGTTTGTGTATCCCTGCTAAGATTTAGTGGCCCCGCCTAGTCACCCCACACCACCCTGCTGCTCCACAGCTGGCTGCCCCACCCATCCCAGCTGCCACTGGGGCTCCCCCCGGCCCCTGCGCTTGGCAGAGCCGGCGTTTTGGGCGCTCCCCCACCAGTCCTCCCTGGCAGCTGCTGCCCTCAGCTGTGCTCTTGCAGACGATATTGGGGTCGGACAAAGTCACTCCTCCTGTGACTGTCTGAGGCCATTGTAGGAGGATGAAGAGGTGGCAAGGAGACGGTTACCTCCAAAACATCAAAGCAAATGATGGACATTTGACACGTTAGAACTGGGCCACAAAATATTTCCAGAAAGCTTCAAGGAGAGCATCCATGATCTGTGAGGTGGCAGCGTCATTAAGGAGGATGATTATCTTGTTCAATATTTTGATAATTATAATTCAGGGTATCTTTCAGAGGAGGCTCCTAACCACTGAGGAGAAAATGACATTGTGATCATAGCTGGCAGGCAAGATGTGATCTCTCTCTCTCTCCGGCTAACTCTCCTTTTCACTCTTTCATACTCACACTCTCCGTGTGACAGAAAGTCTATGGGGAGGTATAAGAGGTAGTTATGGGGGGAATGCAGCAGCCTCCACAGTTTAATTGGAGATGTGTCACACTAAATAAATGGTGCAAAAACAAGCGCTGACTGGAGGCTTGAGGGAGGGGCCCTGGGGATGCAGCCTGTTTTATTGGGCAGGAGCTTTGCACCGCTCCAGGGTGAAACGGGGCTGTGCACTGCTGAGATGCCCTCGAACCAAAAAAAAAAACATGCTTCCCAAAGACCGATGTAGAGGATAAGACAAAGGCGTTCATTTTAGGGGTTTTTTTTTGCAGAAAAGCAGCATATTGATACTCAGCAGAAGGTTTGGGAGAACATTGTGACCCGATTGTTCCTCGACCAGTTAAGGGGCACATCTACATCCTCATCTGCAATTTCAATTTTCTGCACACAGGCAAAACAAATCTATAATTGTAAATTCTTGAGTAAGCGCTGTCTGCCTCACTCCTAGATCTTCTGTATGTCAATTTATGTTTTGAGGAGAAGGCATGCAGCAGCCTCCAGCCTTTTCCATTTCTCTGGGTAATCCATATATGACCTCCAAGTTACCAGGAGAATGTGTTTTCCGATATCATATTAATTTTCATATAACTGTAGTCTCGCTTTGCTCTGGCTGTGTGTGCGTGTGCATGCACCTTTGGATTCCAGAGTTCATGGCTCTAGTTTTGATTTACCTCTACAGTGTGCTGCAGTAATTGGATGTGACACCATTCTCTCTGCTCTCCCTTGGGGATATATCAGGAATCTGACTATTATGGCCCGAGTCATGAATATGTCACGACAGCTGCAAACAAAGGCTCTTGATTTGGATAAGGCTCCTTCGTATGTGTGTTGTCTCTGCACTGATATGAGAGATAAACACTGGCAGCCAGAATTTGTTTTCTGTAAGAGCAATCTGCTGCGTTTAACACTGGTTTCTGTTGTTCAGGTGAAAACTAACATATTACAGAGAGAATGTTCTGGTTTTTTGCGTGTTTGACGGATACATTTCCAAAACAACTGAAAAGATTTGTATTTTTTGGGGGGACCTGAAATACACAAACAGGTCAATCCCCTGGAAAGACATTGTTTTGTATGCATTAGATGTGCGGTGCTTGGTTTAAACCCCATCGTTTGTTGAGGGTTTAGCCATCAAATCAAATTGAGTGTGCTGTTTTGCCTCAAAAAAAGGTAGTCTCCGGGTAAAATAGCAGGTATGCTGATATCAGTATTCCCACAGCCTGCATAATTGCTGTAATTTGCTTTCCCTTTGGGTAATCTGTAAACATGGCTGTTTTGATGTTTTTGGCATCCTCCATTGGCTGAGCTCTCTACTCCTCCAGTGGAGCCCCCATCCCTGCTCAGGGTGACACAAATAGATCCTTCCCCAGAAGGTGCACGTAGTTCCACACAGGCACAATCGATACAACCCAGTCATCGCTGGAACTGTGGCGGTATTAAAAGCACCCCGTTAGCTGCTTCTCGCTACGCCGGTATTTTAGGGAAATAAAGCTATTGATCTCCGGGACTTCTGGCAGAGCATTAACCTGGGTCCACAAATTAGAACGTGCTCATCTGGACACATCTGCCTGCGATGTTCGAAAAAGGCCTGCCCTAAGGAGAGAAAAGGAGGGCTGGGAGGCCTGCTGCTTCCAGTGATGAGAGGAGCGCTACTTGACGCCTGTGTCGGAGCAGGGGAGGCGTCTGGATGCCCAGGACTTCCATTAGAAGCCCAGGATGGTGGCATGGGTCGATGTTGTAAGGTTTGGTTGGGGGTACTCCATCTCAGATCAGTGTGGTTCCTTTCCTGTGATGTAGAGAGAGTGGGGGCTGACCCACAGTAAAGCTGAACCCCTGACTGGAAGGACAATGAAAGAAAAGCTTGCTGCTTCCACTGCTTGTTCCAGCAGAGATGAAAACTATGTTTTTCTACTTGTTTCTATTTAAAAAAAACAACCAAAGGCACATCATTTGAGATCATGCTGCACAGAAACAAAGAGTTTCAGGTTATTTTTTTAAAAGCACACTGCAAATATAATTTTGTTTTCTTTACTAATCTTTGGCATTGTTTGAATTTCTAAATGCATCAATCAAAAACCTGGAATGGGGCTAATGAAGCCATTGATTCAAATTCTTCTTTTTGACTTGGTGCATGTGGATTTTCATATTTGACTTTGAGATCAGGTAAGATTTTAATACACAAAATCAGAAGCATTCAATCTTAAAATTAGGGTTTTATTATAACCGTGGCCCAATCATGTCACCTTTGTTATCCAACCGTATGATTGTCACACTGACCTAAGCTCACCAGACACAACCTGGTGGGTTGGACCTCCTTCTTCCTGCAGAACTGTCCTTACTCTTCATGTCGTTGATTCAACAAGGTGTTGAAAACATTTCTCAGAGGTTCTGGTCCATATTGACATGCTAGCATCACACAGTACATCCATGAACTTGTGTTCCATCACATCCAAGAGATTCAGGACTTTATTCAGATCCAGTGAACTCATATCATGTTCAAGAAACCAATTGGAGCTGAGCTGAGCTTTGAGCATTATCCTGCTGGAAGTAGCATCAGAAAATGTGATCATCAAGGGATGGACATGGTTAGCAATAGTACTCAGGTACGTTCTGGAGTTTAAATGATCAGTTTGTACTAAGAGGTCCAAAGAAGGACGTTTCCCCCACACCATTACACCACCAGCATCCTGAAGACAGGATGGATCCATGCTTTCATGTTGACACAACGTTCTGACCCGATCATCGGAATCCTGCATCTAAAATCAAGACTCATCAGACCAGTCGATGTTTTTCAGTCTCATCTTGTCAGGTCTGGTGATCCTGTGTGGATTGTAGTTTACGTTTCCTGTTTTTAGCTGACAAGAGAGACACCTGGTGAGGTCTTCTGCTGATGTAGTCGATCTACTTCGAGGTTCAACATGTCGCATGTTCAGAGATGATGTTCTTCTGCAGACCTTGGTTGTAACCATGAGTCAGTCTGCCCTCCTCTGACAGATTCTAAGTACTTCCATCCACTCAGCTACTGCTCATTAGATGATTTCTCTTTTTCAGACTATTCTCTGCAAACCCTAGAGATTATTTTAGGTGAAAATCTAATCTGACACCAAAAACCAGTCACTTAAATCTCCATCCTTCTAACTGATGCTCAGTTTGATCTTCAGCAAGTCGTCTTCACATCTAGATGCCCAAATTAGTTAATTTGCTACAATGTTATTTCCCCACTGAGGGACAATAAAGACTTTTTCTATTATTGGCTGATTAGCTATGTTGACATACATGCGTAGTGTATTTTTTAAATATTTTAACATAAATTTACTGTAAATTTAAAAAAAAATTATTCCAACTTAAGACAACTTAAATGTTCTACACTGACCTGCACCTTTAAGTAACCTTTGTATAGTTACTGTTTAGTGCAAAGAAAAGTGATGCATCTCCCTAACAACACGTTTCACAAGCTGCACGCTCACAATCAGATACACTTTTGGAAACTTTCCCTTTTTCTCTGCCTGCCCTAACAGCAGGGCGCTCGGAAGTTCTCTGCCCCAGTTCTCCATGTCCTTGAGAGTTGTGCCTTCGGGCCGGGGCTGGTGGGGTCCCGCAGTGCACAATGTGTGCTTCTCACTCAGGCTCCCGCTGTACTCCGCCACCCCTGCATGGCTCTGGAGAGTTGCCAAGCTCTGAGGGGCTGTCGGAGGAAAGGAGGGGGGTCCAGTTTTTGCATGTTACCACAGAACACCTCCAAACATCTCACATCCTTCCTCTCTCGGCAGACGACTGGATAAATAAATCACCTTCTTGGACTACAAAGAGTTGGTGGGGAAGACGCTGTTATGAATAATCAGACTAATTGCAATAAACACAGTGAAGCGATGTGTGAAAGACTGAGGGCTTTGTTTTTCCACACGCTACTTTTGCAAAGGTTAAACCATAAATTGGAGAGTTTAATTCCAACATAATGATGCCAGTTATGTGAAATATACATGAGGGTGAATCTTTTAACATGACTGAATCCTGACAAAAGACACTTGTAGAAGTTGGTGATCATTTGTAGCTGCACCTTTTTTTGGATAAATCTCCTTATATATTAGTCAGAGTGTGTGCTCCCTTTCCCTTTTTTAGTAATTAATATGGATATTGGCCAAGAGCAAAGATAAAGATCCATTTTCTAATATTTTGTCCTTGGATTGTGCACTCTGGGAATTCACTCCCCTTCTTCTCTTTCGTCTCCCTGGCTAAGGCGAGGGGAATTGGTGGGATGAGAGGCTATTCCCTAAATAGCCCATGGCAAGAGGTATCCTGATTAGCATGCTGCCTGCTCTCTGGCAGCAATCCTCCAGGCCACCAGCACTATCACTTATGTGCTGTTTGTATTTGTAGTTGATAGTGTGTGCTGTTATAATTGGAATGAGCTCAGGAACCTCGTTTGCTTTTGATCCGCTGCCAGCCACTCAGAGTGCTAGTGGGCCACAGCTCTCACCTCCATGCTCCCAGTGGATTATGGGAAACTGCAACGCTTATGTTCTAAAAAAGCGCCTGACAGCATCTCACTCAAGGTCGAACAATGCAATGGTAGATGTGGGGAGAAAAAGAAGAAGAAGAACAAAAAATTGGGGGGGAAAAAAGTTGAGCTGATTTTTATTAAATTTTTTTGATGTAACTCTGGGTATTGAGTTGGGAACCATCAAAAAGACTCATGAGGATGAAAGGTGAAAGGTCTGTTTTATGGTTTAGGATGATGTCAGCATTTATAGATTTTCAACATACAAAAGATTTTCACATTCAAACATTTTGAGTGATCAGATTTTTTTTTTTAATCCTAACTAATTCTACTGATACTATCGTCCCTCGGTTTTAGCTCTAACTGATTTGGCACCATCTGTAATTATAAATTCAGGTTGACTTGTTAATGAGAATCAGTAAAAACATGTTGCAGTTTCTGCATAAACGTGTCTCCTCACTGGTGTTTATTAGGACTACAAGTTCATATTGTGAATAACTTTCATTGCTAAAATATAAATAACAAGAATATAATGTTAGAAAGCAAAACCTTTGACCAAAGTTAAGATATTTTCATGTCTTGTGTGTTTTTACCCAATATATCTGGGTGTCATATACACCAACCCTAACATAATCATAATGAACTTTATGTTTTTCTGACACTTTTTTCTCCTACATGCATGTAATTTTGCAGAGTAATCCTGCAGAGAGACAGATTATGAACATGATATTTTTATATTACATTAGTGGTTCATACCAACTGCTTGGCTCTTAGCTGATTTACTGCACCTGGATGGGTTATTATTGACTTATTAAATGTGTATACAGGTCACATGACTTGGACTTTGAGTCACAGCTTTGATGACTTTGAATCCAACTTGAAGAAATCACACTTTTTTGGACTTCACTAAGAACACATAACTTTAATTGATTAGAACAAAATTGACAAAACTATTATCTGCAACAATTTTACTCACTCTTTTTGGAAGATGTGTGTTTTATGTTTGATCAAAAATGACAGAGCTGTTGAATATATGTGCACACCCCAAATCAAGCGCATTATTTGGTGTTAAAAAAAAAAAGGTACTTACTAGATACTGTATGTGTGTATACAGTGCTGCAAAAAAGTATTTGCCTCCTTACAGATTAATCCTGTATTTGCTTCTTCGTCGCACTTAAATGTCTCAGATCCGCAAACAATATTCCTTCCCAAGGAGAAGAGGCTTCAACCTGGCCCTGTGTGAACAAGTTACTGTACTGCTGGTGGTAACTACAATCCAGTGTTTGTGATAACTAGTTTATGCGTCTCTCACGTCGCTGTAGACTGTAGAGGAATTCTCTCACTCATCTTTACAGACTTGTTTCATTTCAGCCACATTGGAGGGTTTTCATGTTTAACGTCAAAGGTCAGACATTCTCCTTCAGGGTTTTCTGGTAGACAGCAGAATTTATGGTTCCATCAATTACAGCAAATGGTCCAGATCCTGAAGCAGCAAAGCAGCCCCAGACCACCACACTACCACCACCATGTCTGACTGTGATGATGTTTTTATGAAATATAGTTAGTTTGACTCCAGATGGAATGGGCTTCCATAAAATTTCACTTTAATCATGTGAGTTGAGAGAATATTTTCCCAAAAATCTTGGTGAGCACCAAGATGGGTTTTTTTATTTTTATTTATTGTTGTTGCAAATGTTAAATGTGTCTTTTGTATTTTTGATCAGGAGAGGTTTTAGACTTGAATCTCTCATGGATTACATTTTTGATCATTTTATATTTCCTCAGGTTATCTTTGTCTGATTTTGAGATTTTCTGATCTGAAACATTTAAGCGTGGAAAAAAGATAAAACTGAAAAAATCCATAAAAGGGCAAATACTTTTTCACAGCAGTGTAAATATGATAACATTTATCCATGCAGACTTTATTTAGACTGTGCATACAACATGTATAAGTATTTAATGCACATGCATTCAAACCATTTGAACCCTGCAACTTGAGGCCAAAACAGAAAAAACTATCGTCAGTCATAATTGATGTTTTCCTTCAAACTTTCATCATATTTGTTCAGCAAACTTCAGGTTTTGCCCTTCAAATAGATCAAACTCTAAACCATTCTAAATATGCAACACAGCCATGACTCAACTTTCTTTTCCATAGCATCACTTATCCTGATGCCACATGATTTCAGATGTGTGGAACTCTGCCACATGATGCATGTTTTTTGGGTTCATTTCCTCCCACTCTGTGACATTTCCTCAGCTTGACCTGCTGGCTCAGCTCTTTTGCAGAGTGGCCCAACTCCAGGGACTTATAGGAGTTTGATTCTCCCATGCTGCCAAATGCCAGCAGGCAGATGAAAAAGGATACCTGAAACTCCTAAACTCAATATTTAATCAAGCACTGGGTTACACTTGCTGCTTGATTAGATAGGGAAAATTCTACCTCCTGGAGCTTTTGATTGCTTTGAAAATATTTGGCCAAAACATTAATATTCCTTTCCAGAACTGGGTGCTTCTAGTGATAATATCTTAGCAGAAGCAACAGTTCATAATTGTGTCAGGGATGTTTGTAATCTGATATAAATGGACATCTCTTTGTTGTGTTTTTGTTATTTTGATAGAAATATCGTTATTGGTTTTATTAATGATGATGTTAATATTGATGTTTTTTTTTCTTTGCTGGTGATTCCAACTCGTTCCTCAGCCTCATTATTGTGAGTGTTTTTGACCACGAGTCCATCTCCTCCCATTCTAATCACAAAGGACTGCAGGGATCCACCTGAGAATAACCCTGATGAGCTTGTTCCAGGAGGGCATTACCACTGGTTAAGTACAAACACCTGCTAAAATATTGGCAATTAGGACGTAATTAGCTGCTAATGTATTTCTAATCCGAAGTGGGCCATAGATTTGTCTTTTTTTGCGAAGAATCCCCTTTTTTAATGTTCTCAGTTGTTATTGTTTTCCTCAGGTATTTGTATCCCGAGAACATTGACTAAGTGCCCTAGTTCATCATATGCAAATGACTTATTAATTACTCATGCATTATCCCCGTATTCAGAAGACATCAAAGGGCCTGCAAGTCTTCAGATGGTCCCCTTCTGTACCACACTCAGGTTACAAACGCCTGCGTGTGCACTTTCCTGCATGCCTTTTCAAGCAGAATAACTACATCCTCAATTAATTTTTTTTTTCTTCACAGGAACCGTTTCTCTTTCTTGCCTTTGAATTGTTTACCTCCGGTGGTCTGTGATTGTTTAGTAAATCGCAAATAATTATTTCACCCAAGATTACTAGAAAGCATTAAGGGACCCAGAGTGTCTTTTTAAGAATCCTAAACTAATATTTGCTTCTTTAAATGTTTGGGATCTCAGTTTTTTTTTTTATCCAGTGCTTCTTATTAATGTGTTGGGATGGATTCCTCGGCTTGAGGTTGAGACATTTCTGTTCAGTTTGTCTGCATGTTTGTTCTCTTTATTCCTCCCTGGTGACTTCCCTGTTAACGACCCATACAGCAGGTGTCAGAGTGTGATTTATACAACCTATAATGCCTCACATTGATTAGCAATAGAGCTCTAATGGGATGCCAACTCTCGAACTCGGGTTAAAAACAGAACAAAAGGGGGGTGGAAAAGAAGTAGCTCATTGCACCTTTGTCTTAGCGTTGTTTTATTATCGTGCATCCTATTATTGCATGAATACCTGCAGCTCAGCCTGTCCAAGGAGAGAGTGAGTGCAATCACTGAGACCCTGGGCAGTGCTCTGTTATCAGTCTCATGTGGGTTCTGACTGGGTGCTACGGCATAATTAGCACACTGCTCACTTTGATGATAACACGGGTAATAGAGCACCCCCCCCTTCCCCTGCCCACCTGACTTAACCACCATTTATTGATTTAATTAAAAGAATATTTGCATTAATGATGTTTTATCTTGTTTTGTCCAGAATTTCTTTAAGATATTTAGAGGAGAAAAAACAAATGAATTTGCTCTGATTAGACATTTTATTATTATTTTTAAAAACACTTAAATTAAGAGTTTTTAAATTATTTCCTCTAAAAAATAAGTTCTCTGGAGCTATTTTGACACACACTCAGCAAAGCCTCCCTGAAAATTCCCTACCACTAATGTTACTTTTATGATAAATCAATGCCCCCTCCTTCTAAGAGAGCTCATTGTGCATCAGAGCCACCAGGTGGGGCTGATTCTTTCACTCTTGCTACATTTGTGGAGAATCACAGCAGAAAACGCTAAAACAAGGTGTTAGTCTGTGGCGTTTTTGTATCACGCCTCTGAGAGCATCATTTCTCATTAGGAGACCAAACTGTTTGCGCTTGTCCTCATTACTAAAAAGGTAGAGCTCTACCCCCAAAGGTAACTTCATCAACACCGCAGACAAATCTATCTTAGGTGCTCTATTTATATTTCTGACTCGGTGCCACAAAGATTTATTCTGCGCTCCTGTCAATCCATCTCTCTAATGGGCAATGGCATCCTTTTTAGTTTAGATGGCTGGCTCGTGCGTGTGCATGCACAGAACTTTACTACCAATTCTTTTTTTTCCCCATCAGATTTGAGCACAAAAACAAGCACCTCGAAGTTACAGAGCCCCGTCTCATCTTTACAGAGTCATCTTTAGATAGAGAGCTCAGATGTCATGTAATTAAGATGATAAAAAAGCCCATTTGCACTTCCATGGGTTATTAATGTGGACTAATGATGCTCAGATCAACTATAAGATGTCTGCTAGTTATGGGGTTAATCTCCTCATTCGCACAGAAGCCATAAAGATAAACATCTCTGCGCAGAGAAATGGGTTTATGGAAATCCCAGGAGAGCTGCATCCCGACATCAGAGGAAAGTTTGATGGAACAAAAATAAAACTGTGAAGACTTGCATGGTCATTTTTGATGTTAATTCATGCAGCAGCCCAAGCAGTGTTGTTAAAACATTTCTGCACTGAATATTAAATTGAATTATGTTATTATGATGTTAAATTTGCACTTTTTAAAAATTCTGAATGCTCATACATGTTTGAGTGAAATGGCTTTATAAGGCTTGGACTTTTCCTTCATGAAAAAAAAAGTTTTCTTTGAAGTAAGTGTGATAAGTTGTTTGCAGCCACTAAGGGTTTCCTGATATCAATTTCAAATTAAATCTTTTAATGACTTCAGAGTTTCTACAAGGGCTGAAGTCAAAAGGAGGAACCTGAAGTTCACAGGAGGTGACGGGAGGCAGGAGTCCTCCTAATACATCAAATATGGAAGTGTCACGCCATCTGATGAGTTTATCATAAACGCTGGGATCATTATGCTGTCATTAGTTTTGCAGACATGGTTCCACCTCGTTAATGCACACAAACAATCTGAGGAGCAGCAGATAATGTTGTGCGGTGTTGGTGGTGTTTAATGAGGGTCCGCATTTGCATACTGGCCTCCACCCCCACTCTCATTCCCACCTTCCTCTCATTTATAAAAATAAATCACATTAGAACATCACCAGCTAATAAAGTTGACTTTGGCCCTCATCCCACGTCCCAGCGACGGCCAAGTCTCAGTGAAGGAAAGAAAAAACAACACAAAGCAGCCTCTCAAGATTAGAGGAAAGTTATTATGGTAAACTCTCATATGGCGCTGGAACATTCTTCATATTAGCTGCTGAAGTGCATTATTATTGTGCATGATGCAGTCAAGTATTCAGCTGAGAATCACTCCTGAAAGTTCAAGAAAAATTTCGAAAGTCAGTCAATAAAATAATGCAACCAATCACGTTAATTGCATATTCTGCGACTGAAAACAAAGGTAAAATAGGAGAGTGTTTGATTTTGAAGTAGGTTTTATTCTTGATTGCACATAATTGTACAGGATACCACCTGAGGTGAGTTCATTTCTGTTTCTGCATCACTGAGAGGCTTTCATTTGGTGAAGATGAGATTGTTCTTTGATTAAAGCAGCATTTTCAAGTCAAATAGCCGAGCGTACTTTGCATGCCTTCTCCATATCGTGTACTGTTGACTACGAAGATCACCAGAGAGGTCAAGATCTGTAACCTCAGAGGACTACTTTGTCTCGTGTCGGTGTGTCTGCTCTGTTGTGCACACGTTTGTGCCCCCAAGTCAAAACCCCACTAAATAAACAGTGTGTTTCCTGATGCCTAACGGTGTGCACAGCCCATGCACAGCTGATGTCAATCCACCCAGGACTACCAGTGGCCCCACTTTGCTCACTTACTTACTCTTTGGCTCACTCCATCCTTCCTTCATGCTCAAATTGACACTTGGTGCAGAGGCAGGCAGACAGGGGGTCTCTTCGCCCCGCGCCTCCAGAGATGTGGCCCAGCTGTCAGCCGTCTAATCCAGTCCAACCTCCCCCTGAGCCAGGCAGGAGCTCCAGGCTGCTCCCCACTCTTCCTCACGCCCAGAGGCGCAGCAAACAACTCGGTCTTCCTCAGCGCTGCACATAGCAGACTAGGAGGTGAGCACTTCACTTAGTCAAATCAGTCTGAACTGGTCTTTGTAATTCAAGCAACACACTCCAAAAGTCTTCAGATTGTCCTGGAAAGACGAGAAGTTATTGAGGCATTTATCGATTGATTAGGAATTAGGGATTATTTTGGATGCTGTGAAGTTTTGTGGCAAATACTGTTTCTGATCACCTTTTATATCCGTAAAATAAAAAGGATTATTAGGACAAATGGTATATTATCAGATAAAGTTACATAATTTTTCCAACTTGATGTTATGAGATATAATGAACAGCTTAAGAACACATCAAATTAACATTTTTAAAACTGTAGGTTTTATTTGTGTTTTTATTAGAGTTTACGACTGAGTTTTGGTTATGTGTGTGTGTGTGTGTGTGTGTGTGTGTGTGTGTGTGTGTGTGTGTGTGTGTGTGTGTGTGTGTGTGTGTGTGTGTGTGTGTGTGTGTGTGTGTGTGTGTGTGTGTGTGTTTCCAGGAGTAGGTGTGCACCTCTCGCGCGACTCCCCATGGCATTCCCAATATCAGTATTCCTGTAGATGTGTTTGATGTGTTTGAAGCCACGTAGCATACCTTGGAACATGACAGTAAACATGGCAGAGGCTCTCCCTCAGTGGAGCAGTGATGCACGTCACCCCCTTCAGAAGTCTGTGACGGGTGTACAAACCAAACCCACCGGGCCACGCTGCCTCCTGGGACTCTCCCTCACTTTGCTGTGCTGACTGGCTGCATGTTGCTCAATGCTTCGCTGTTCAGAATAATTCCACCCTCTTCACACACACACACACACACACACACACACACACACACTGTTTTCCAGCCTGGAAAACAAAAGCGCAAACTTTAAATGGGTGACAAACAAATAAGAGGATCGCAAACGTGGAATTGTGACAAGTTATTTCACCAGTTTAACTGGTTATTTGACCCAGCAACAGTACATGTCATGATATATTGTGGTCTAATGTTTTGTCTGTGTTTCATCCCTGGAAAATCACTAGTGTATGTTTCCTGCATGCATCCCAGGGGAAATTAAGAGGCGCACAATGTATCTCGGGAGGATTCCCTCAAGAATGAGAATAAAGCAGGCAGCATGAAAGAGTAGTGTTGGTGTGAGGGAGTTATTGGTCTGGCAAAGGAATTGCCAACACATCAAAATAGCATGGGTGTTGAACAAGACAGAAACTTGCACCATTTACACCTGCCAGAGAGGGAAACACACAGAGAGCGCCTTCCTGACAAGGAGAATTTCCATAGTCACACACACACACACACACACACACACACACACACACACACACACACACACACACACACACACTTGATGTGGGGTGCAGGAGTTGAAGCTTCATGTCAGACTGAATTTCACAAAGTGGCAGGTACAACATGTTCACATGACAGAGGCGCTTTAATGTTATTTTGGGGGTCGATGGGATAAGTCATTTGTATACAGTAGAACATTTATAATGTCATGTTGGCAAAGAGAAGCCGTTGTTCAGCGACAAGAAAAACAGGGCCTCGGCTGAAACTACTGTGTGTAAAAGTTTAGACTTTAACTGTGATTACATTTTTTTCATGCACTAAGCCCACAAATCTTTTGTTAGAAGTTTCTATAGATTGCTGAAGTATAATTATGAGATTTGCAAAGTTGGATCTTCATTTTCAAGACCTCTGCATTTCAGCTTGACATGCTGTCAATCAACTACCGGTCTAAATCCTGACTGGGTTTTTCCTCGTCCACTTGTATCATGAGTACTGACCACAAGTTCTCAGTGGGTCTGGACCCAAAAGGTTCCCCCCCCCCCCCCCCCCCCCCCCCCCCCAGGACACTTAGTTCTGCCTTTATTCTTATGGCACGGTGCATCATGCTGGAAAAGAATCACCAGACTGTTGTTGGATGGTTGTGAGGAGTTCCTCTATAGGAGGATGTTTAGGTACCATTCTTAATTCTTGACTGTGTTCTGATATTTAACTGTGAGTGAGTCCACTCTCTTGGCTGAGAAGCAATGGAGGGCCCAAACAATCAGAAAGAGGATTTAATCTGAAAATGATTTTACTGTAGTCCGATCCCTGAACCTTTAGTAGAATATCTGTTTGTTCCTGGTCGTTTTCTTGGAGAGAAGTGGCTTCTTTGCTGCCCTTCTTGACACCAGGCCGTCCTTCAAAAGTATTCTCACTGAGATGCTAACACCTGCCTGCTGCCATTCCTGAGTAAGCTCTGTGCTGGTGGTGCCCTGATCCCACAGCTGGACCAAGCAGGAGACCGTTCTGGTGCTTGTTGAAGGGTGCCTAAAGACTTTTTCACAAATCAGTGGACATGGGGTTTTGGGATTATGTTCATTTTTATGTCAAAGATGGACTTAATGAATCTGAACACTTTAAAACATTCTGGAGTTTGGGAAAACGGCAATAACTAAAACTGAGGCAGCAAATGTGGGAATTTAAAATCAGCGTTTGGTCATAAATGTATAAAACATTTTTATTTGTGAATGGAATCTTATGTTTCATTTACTAGATTATGTTAATAATCAGCAGACTCAAAAGTCAGGATTAGTATTCATACCCTATCAGGACTGGGTCAGATTACTTTCAAATATAATGATAAAGCAAATTCCATGACTACTATATTAATATTTATAGAATAACATGACATTTTCTTTGTTGATGACATGTCTTTTTCATATCATCACCGTTACACAGATACATTGTATCTCCAAAAATGAAAGTTTTCAGGAATTCAAACAATAAAGTCTAGAGTTCCGTTTAGATCAATTCAATTCAGTTTATTTGTACTGTGTCATTTCACAACTAAGTCATTTTAAAGCGCGGCACGAAAAGCAATGAATCCAATTTACACCAGGTCAGGTTTATTCAGGCCATAAATTCAATTCCTTGCAATGAAATTAGATTCACTAGATTCAGATGAGTCAGACTTGCCCTTTATAAAGAAACCAGCAGATTGGATTGAATCTTCACTTCAATGCATGCCCCGTCTCTGCTCAAGCACAGTTTGAAGTGAATCAGTGAAAAGGAAAACTCCCTTTAAACAGGAAGAAACCTCCAACAGAACCGGGCCTTCTGCCTCAGCTGACTGGGTCTGAGAGGACAGGAACGGGAGAAACAAAGGGTTGGGACAGCCATCATTTCATTTTGATGGAAGATAAACAGAGAGAGCTAAGTTAACGGCAGAAATACAAACATAGAGGGTAAAACTTCTGGGATATTATTAAGTAGAGAGGCTTTTAAATCAGTGTCAGCTGTTATGGTGTTAATGAAATTAATAACAGGGGCATCAATGAGACGACCCCAAAAACAGGATTGATTTTGCAGGTGGAGACCACTGACAGTTTCCCCCTCTACCTTTTAGTAGTTTTGCATTTGACTAGGGTCAGTGTCACTTCTGGTAGCATAAAGCAATACCTGGACACTACAGAGGTACAGGACACTACGCTTGGCCTAATTTATACATTTTTTACAGTGTGACTTTTATTCATTGTGAAGGGAAGCCAAAGCGAGGAAGGCAATAAGAGAGAACAATGAGGAGGAATGTTGTGGAGGTGTTGGATGAAGGCTGGATGACAGTAGAGAACAGTTGAGATGGGGCAGCTGAGGAGTATTTTGTAGATGAGATGTTGCAGGAGGGAGAGGGGGTGGGGGGCTTGGTGAAGTTGAGCAGTGAGAAGGGAGGGGGGGGAGGGGGGGTAAATCTAGGCCAGTGTCCAGACTCAGAGCACCAAAGGCCTCGTGTCCCTGGATGCTCCGTGTCAGCCCTCTGACAGGAGAAATGGGACTATAACACAGAGTTTTTTACCACCAGACGCTCCCCATCTCCTCTGAAGAATACTCACCCCCCCCTCCATCCTCCTCCACCTCCTCCTCGACATACTCACCAGTCAGAGTTTGAGGAGAGAAATGCACTCGTTACAATAAGGAGGGCACATGGCATGGGACCTGAGGCTTTGAGTGCCGCCTCCTCCACACTCTCGGTAGAATTGGGATCTTTCCTGCAAAGTACTGAGCATTTCCAAAGTTGATGTGCAGTAAACAGAATTTCTGAGGCAAGCTGATGCTGAGGTGCATGACCATACAATATGTTTCACTTCTCACTGGCCAAATAAAGGCCCGTCCCTCATAAAATAATCTGAATACTCCTCTTCACTCTTTGTTTCTGTCTGTTCCGCTCCTGCCACACAGATAAAGCCGACTTATTGTCAGGCTTAATCAGGTGGTCTGTTACCTTGGCAATTAAAGCCTTGTTAGAGATATAAAACCCTGAAACTCAAATGGAGAGTCCCCAGTGAGTCGAATCACAGAGCAAATCCTTAAACCAAACAGCCTTCCAGTGGGAACACTTCTTCTCTGAGGATAGACGTTTAATTATGTCTACTTGTTTGGGGGGGGGGGGGGGGGTTAAAGGAAGGAAAAAAGTCTTTCACTCCCTCTTGTTTGACTTTAAAGCTCACGAGTATTTATTAGAGTGACATTAAATAGTTTTTTTCCTATTTGATTTACCAAATATGGCATAAATCAGGCACTATATGTTAGCATAATCCACTTGTTCATTTTTGCGATGCTGCTTTTAAAAAAAGACAACGAAAATCCAAAGATCTCTTTAGAAATAGATAGTTTCACTGTTCCTAATTTCACTTAATGAATTAATCTTTAAGATATTGTTGCTAAATGTGATCCATTTATCATTTATTCCCAATTGATGCAAAAACACCTTTTTTCATTGTTAACTCTCCAAAACTAGGCCAACTATTTCCCCAGATGAATGTTCTTAAAAAAAATAATGCTACATATTTGAGCAAAATGAAGTGATAATTTATCATTATTTAATGATCTCACACACACACACACTACTCTTCACACACAGTCAGCGACAACAGCTGTGCGGGATGTTGACGGACTCATGTCGGAGTTCTTTAGTGTCCACCATGACATTTTTCCACTCTATTTCTGCTTTTTTTTTTTTTACTCCCTGTCTTCCTTCATCTTCTATTTTTTTTTAGTTTCTTCTTACTCCTCTGACATGATCCTCTAAATGGGCCTGGCATAGATCCCACTGGCTAATGAAGGTGTGTGTGTGTGTGTGTGTGTGTGTGTGGGGGGGTGGTGTATAGGGAGGTGAGACCTTCTTTGGGACCCACTAATCAACTCAGAGCCAAGCCCAGGCTGAGACACCGGACAGGTGAGTCAGAGCCCTCCCTCTCCTCACTCAGGGTCAAATCTGCTCCATCCTTTATGCCCCAGTCACTTCTACAGCCTGGAGTCCCCCGTCGCCCGCTTTGGTTGCCGGTATCTTCATCAGGGCCTCTGTGGAAGGAAGCAGCTGCTCTATCAGGGGAGGCTCCTGAACGCACCCTCTGCCAACCATGGGCGCGTTAACCTTTTCCTTTAATTAACAGTGTCCCAACTCCTGCCACCGCGGTCCGGAGAGAGGTTTTCGCAACTGTAAAAGAAGAGGGAGAGCCATCGAGGGAGCAGGAGAGGTGGTGGATTGGTGGCAGTGGTGAAGGTGAGAGGAGTGAGGAAGGAGGAAGAGCAGGAGGAGGGAGGATGAATAATGCTTGCATGGCCTGGGAGTGAGGGTTCTTCTAATCCTTCAGAGCGTACCTTATCCACATGCCTTCACACAACCACAACACACCATTCTACATTCTGCTCAGCCGCCTAATTTTCCAGGGACAATCCTGAAATAAATTGGACATTCTGATGGGAAGATAGGTGTTCTTAATTTGCAATGCAGCTGAATGAAAACCTTTAATTTGGGCTAAATTTATTGGCATTTTGCATTTGTTTGCAACTGTGGACATTTAGGGAAGACCGCAAAGGCTTTCTTTGTTGCAAACTTTTAATTCTAGGTACATTAATTGTAAATGATATAGATTGCTGTATTAATAGGCTGATAATAGAGTCTATATGCTTCACTAATGTGTTAAATTCAATGTGAGAGCCACTG
Organism: Callopanchax toddi; assembly: GCA_006937965.1. Classification (NCBI taxonomy): domain Eukaryota; kingdom Metazoa; phylum Chordata; class Actinopteri; order Cyprinodontiformes; family Nothobranchiidae; genus Callopanchax; species Callopanchax toddi. The sequence goes on along the minus strand of SSNR01000063.1, from coordinate 136,343 downwards.
AAGCTGATAACCAGACACTTTCTGATGTGTCAAGCTGATTGTGTAAAATGCCCTGTGTGTTAAGGATCTGCGTACAGTAGCTGCAGCATACTTAACGACCAGCAAGTATGGAGGTGAGTGGTGATATGATCCCCATCTTAAAGTGAAGATTGCCTAATGAAGGCATGGTAATAAGCAAGAAAAAAATATAACTCAAAAAAGAAAAAGGAGAAAGGTTTGCTCTCGTTTCCTTTCATCTCGTGGCAGTGCCAGGTGGAAAATGCTCCATCTTTCTCCGGGAGACTTTTTTTTTAATGTTCATCTTGGCTCGTGGTAACTCACCCCCCCGGGGATCCTTCTTTCTTGGCACAATCATAGTGGTCACCCTTTAGGCTGCAGAGGTCAGAGCTTTTTGAGGAGGACATGAAACAAGCAGAATAATTTTTGATCACAGTGTGACGCTGTCCCATTGTGGTTAAATTCGATTCCTAATGCCAGCGAGCCATTGTGTCAGAGAAACAAGCTGGTGTGGTGGAACGAATCCACAAATGCACCATATTCTGGCCTAAATGTGCAGAAAACGCATCACACAAACCATCAACGTTTATTGGTTGATCCCACATGCTAGCATTTTACACATCATGTGAGGGATATATGAGAGTCTAACATCTTGTGACCTCAATTTTATGATTGAGTGAGTAAAGGTGGGGGAACTGCCAGGACCTTCTCCTCATGAAGACCCAGAGCAAGGGCACTATCTCCCCAACCCCATAGATCAGCCAGGCCTGAATGTCAAACCACACAGCAGCCGCCGCGGTGCCAGGAGTCCCCCCTCTCACTCCCTCTCTGGCCCGTGATCTGCTGTCTGGTGACACCGCTGTGCTAATGACCTGGTTTGGGATTTGCTCCGTGGGGCTCCTTGGCTCGGGAAGATGGAAGTTGCGGAAATCCAGCTGGAAGGTCACTATGGACGATGACCACTCGCTTCCTTCTAGCTTGTGACATCCTTTGATTTGTGAGGATGTTGATGGTTAAATTTGAAGTATTGCTGCATGACCTCCCCATTACTTTACTATTTGTTCTATTTTTTATATATATAGAGAGAAAAACACTGTTTGTTTGGACTGAATACATATGATAATTTCTTGCTCCAAAGTCTAATTGCTCGACAATTTGGATAACAGCGAAGTTGGAAAGCAGAACTCGCGCCTTGCTTGCCAACTCTGAAGCCTTGTGATTGTTAGCTCTCCATGTAATTTTTGTTCTTTTTTTTAATCAGTTTGCTGCTAGAGAACGTCTCAGTGCTCAGAGGGCAATGTTTTCAGTCGCTCACGATCTTGACTTTTTTTTTTCTCAGCCTCAGGAGTTTGGCGTGTTGGAGCAGAGTGTAAAGCCTCCGGGGACGGTTCTTCTGGTGTTCGGGGGGCATCATCTCGACCTCGCTCATGCCTGGTGTGGGTGGCATCCAACTGGGGAGGCTCACAATGGAGAGCAAGACTGAAGATTGTGAAGCTTCTGGTGGACTCTCTCAGGACCCAGCCTTCTTCCAGGGTCATGCATTCCAGCAATCTCTGTAATTATAAGCAAGGAAGGGAAAAAAAAAGTTGAGTCTTCTGCCTTTCTCAAAATGAACGTGCCCCACTCCTCAAGGGAAGCATTCACATGTCTGAGTTTCAGTAGTTGGATGGGTTTTAATGAGGCAAGTCAAATGTGTGTGTGTGGTTGGTGCACATGCATGTCTGTGCATCTGCCCTCTTCTAACGAGCGTAATTGACCGACTGTGCTTTTAAGCCACCGTTTTTCACCATTTCTCGGAGTATTCCGCTAAATAGCCTACAGTGATTATTATTTCTACAGGAGACGCTTCATTGGGATTAAAAACTTTCTCTGAATTTTAAACTTAATTTAGTACTTTTTCTATTATTTTTTTTCTTTTAAAGACAATGAGCGGTCAGAGCCAAATGAACAGAGGGTGAGCGGAGGTCAGGAAGAACTGCTGAAGGAACCCAACACCCGAGGGCCTCGAATTCCATGGGGGAACGTTTCACCCTGCTGAGAGGCAGATTGAAATCTCTGATGCTGCAGCACAGGCTTTCATGGTGCGGCGTCTCAAGGTCTAAACAGAAGAAGAAAAAAATCCACATAACAGCTCAGTTTTACTACAAATACGCTTCGAAGTCTTTGACTTTTCATGTTCAATAACATCTCAACGGCTCGTAGCCGCAGAAGGACAACACAATTAGAGACCTGCTCGCACTTTTCATGTGAATGACTTCTATAAATAAGTAAACAAATCAGGAGATTTTTGCAGGAGCATGCGAGTGCATGCTGATAAGAGTTCCTCGCTTTTGTTTTTGAGTCAAACATGTTTTTATCATCTTTGCCCGATTCCCTTTTTGCTTTCTCCGCAGAGGTGAGACAAAAAAGATTTTTTTTTTAGGTTGATTTTTTTTTTTATTGTGCCTATTTGCTCCCAAAAATGTATATTTGATTCTCCTCTCCATATTTATAAGGGGATTCCTGAGGGGGAAGAAGTCATGTCAAGCAGTTTCTGGAGCATCATGAGCAACATTCCTCACATGAGGTTTAAAACTACTTGAAGACAAAAAAAAAAAAAAAAAAAACTTCTAAGGAAGAATGCACTTTTACTTAGAGACTCGACTGTGCATGCTCTGAGTCAAGTCAGGCCTCACTTTGTCACTAATGAAAGTAGCAAAGAGCCCTGGAGGACCGAGGAGCTCTGTTTGTTTGTGTTTGAGAGGATTCAAGTGATATGGCAGGGTGGAGATTGGGGGGGTGTAAGGTGCCAAAACTTTGGGAGATCTGTCTGACAGAGCGCCGAGACGCAGAGCGGGAACTTTGGAGCAATTGTTAACATTGAAGTTTTAAGGCAGCTGAGACCTCCTGACAGATTCTGAGCACCTTCCAATAGATGTTTTACATGTTTGTGTTTACCAGCGTTACTGTAGCTTGTGAGGGCGCTGAATTTACCAAAGCACGCTGTGTCAATCTGTGTCACAATTGTTCCTCATTGATCTTTGGAGAACATTTCGCAGCGGCGTGCTGGGTTTGGGGGAATTATTTGAAAAGGGAAAAGGCACAGATACAATTACGAACCGAGCAGACATCATAAGTAGGTCATAAATTTATAAACATTATGTCTATCACTGATCTGAGGTATAAGATGTCAAATATATAATAAATTTTAAAAAGCATGACTGACAATTAATTTACTGTGTTGAATTGATGCATCCTGAAGTCTATAAACTCATTACGAGCTCCAAATAGAAACGCATGATACCCTATAGAATAAGAGCAGGCTTAATATACACTTACATCATTAACTTTTACAGCTACAGTTAACTTTTATGGCAAATTCACAAAATTAGACGTGGCCAAAGTAAAGGCTATCAAAGGTTGCTGCTAATTTTCCTTCTCTAGTATATAGAGTTGCCCTTTTGACTGTTCCTCTCCTTCCCAATAGGTCCTCGCTTTCCCCTCTTCCATTTGGTTCTGTGAATCAGTCCAAATCGAAAAGCTCTGGAAGTGGGAAGAGCTGTTGCTGCCTGTGATTTTTTTTTTTTTTTTTGTAGATGGGGGGCCTCTGGCAGAGGCTAGCTCCAGCCTGCAGAGGGGAAAAGAGCAGAGTGAGAAGCCCACCGCAGGACTCCTCTCTGGATCTCATTTTCACATAGCGGGGGTAGGTATGGGGGTCTGGACGTCCACAGGCAGGTGTGCTCTAGTGCACCTTTGAAGTGTATGAAGAGAAGGGGGATTGAAAACAGAAAAAAAAGTAATGATGATTATATGAATTAAAAACCAATAAAGAAATGAAAAATATATATTTAAAGACATTTCACAGTAAACTTCCATTAAACTGTAGCAATATGAGTTTAATTTGTAAATATGTGCTTTAAAAAATTATAAATTTCATGCATTTTAACATAAATAACATTCAACAAATACAAAAATGTAATTAAAATCCTTATTAATAAAAAAAATCCAGTCTATGCCGTGTCTTTTACGTGCCATAACACCTTACATACATGTATGTCAACATCCAGACAGAAAAATGTCTTTCTGCTGAACCATTTCCACCAGAAGGGGGACCAGTCCGTCTGCCGTAGACGGAGAGTGGCCGTCGGCGAGCTGAGGCAGAGGAGACGCCAGGGTGAGCAAGCCGACTTTGGGTTTAGAGTTCGACTCCGGATCCGAGGACCAGCAGATCCAGCAATCCGCATCTTGCCATGATCCCTAGGATTTTAATCATGCCTCTCTGTCTGTGTGTGAGTGCAGGCAGGCTGACAATGATTTCCTCAGTGATTACGTACAGAGCGAGTCCCTGCGGGGTAGGGGCCCCCTCTGGAGCCATCCTGATGGCTTTGGGGGCCTTGCTTCCATTTTCCATTATTATGTGGACTACCGGAGCGACAGCGCAGTCCAAGACCTTGCAGGTTTGTGATGAGGAGGGAGCTTCCATCTTCTCTCTGCTTCTTCATCCTCTTTTAAGAGCAATTTAGACGTAGACTTAGATCAGATTCCGAACCTAATTCATGATTAGCTGACTGGAGCGAGAAAAGGAAGAGTCTGCAATAGTTTTGATGCTGTTTGGTGGATATGAAGTGAAAAAGTGTCATTATCATTTTTTTCTCATTTTTTTTGTTGTTGTTGGTTTTGTTGCTTTTTTTTTCTCACAGGAGGCGTTTTGCTGATGTCTTTCTCACGCGGATGCGTTTGAGATGAGAAGCGTAAAACTAATATTCCGCTTTTATCTCAAAACGAACAACATCATGCGTCCACGCGAGCGTGTTTTCCCGGAGAATGGACGCGCGTGACGGGATATTCTCACACTTTTTTCCCCCTCCCGATTCCAACTCGCCACGGTCGCCTGTTTATCCACAACACCGATCGGGCTAATTGGATTTGGTAACGTCCACCGACTGATCACCAAATAACAACAAAACTCGTGTCCGGAGCGCGCGGCCGGAGTTGCATCTTCTTCTTCTTTTTTTTTCTTTTTTTTCTTATTATTATTTTTTAAAACACCCTCTCTGTCCGATGGTCGAAAAGGCAGCCGCGATTTCGGTCAGCGGATTTTAGAAGCTTTTAGATTAGATATCAGGCAGAAACTGAGCAACTTCGGCTGTTTTTCTAATAGGATGTCGCGCCGCAAGCAAGCTAAACCAAGATCCCTGAAAGGTAAGTGACAAATCCTGGTTCTCCAAACACCTTTTTTTTTTTTTTAAGCTTTTATTGGAGATCGCAACCAGTGTGATTTCTTCCCCCCCCCCTCTCTCTCTCTTATTTTTACATTTTTTTAAAAAGATTTTTATTTTTTGGGGGGTGTTGGTG
>SSNR01000063.1:59335-118918 GCA_006937965.1 Callopanchax toddi | reverse complement strand
GGGGGGGGGGGGGGGGGGGGGGGGGGAAACAGGTTTTCGCCTAATGTTTCCCTCTAGAGTTTCCAGACAGGCTGAGGAACACTTGCTTCAGTGGGGCTTAAAATGGCTGCTGGTGAAGTGAAAAGGTTCTTCTCCTCCACAAAACACCGCCTGGTTGACAAGATTGCTCGATGCTAAGTGTGGTCTGTTAATCAGTCTTATTGTTAAGAGTAGTCATCACAGCAGGGAGGGGAGAAGGAGCACGTTGCCCTTTTATAAGATAACTTGAGCTGCATTCATTTCCATGCTTTCAAAGGAAAATATGTGCTGCGAGTGAGTCCGTGCAAGACTTTTCTTGGTGTGTGGATATTTTAGCAACATAAGACGAAGCTGAGATTAGGATGGTAATTTGAAAGATGGATACTAGTCCTGGCTCGGGGTAGTCGGTGGCTAACCCCTGGCATTGCTGCGGCACAAAGCCAACAAGAGACAAAACTGCAGATGGATTGAAGAATATTGATGTGCACGACCCGCGGCTGCCTGCAAGCAAGGCTGAATAATTTAAGGAAGTGTGTTGTGACGAAAGTCTAACGCATAACAATCTCAGTTTTGTGTGTTACTGAGCTGCACTCTGCACACTTCTGGCAAGGCTTGTCTCTTTTGATAGATGCTGATTGATGCAATTCAGCCCTCACTGGTGGAATTTCATATTTCTTTGGTCCAGCCAAAACTGCAATCCCGGATTTATTAACTACAACATATTCCCATCAGTCTAGTTTCATATACTGAAGTTTTGCTTGGGTGAAGCAGGGCAAACACAACGTAAAACCATTTCTAATAACAAAAGCTGGTGTGTGTGTGTGTGTGTGTGTGTGTGTGTGTGTTAGATGTGTGTCTGTGGGTGTTGTGCCACCTTCTCTTGCCTGTTTTCTTTGTACCTCACCTGCCCAACACTTCTGTTATGGCATGAGTGGCTGAGTTACAGAGGTCCAAATTGAACCTGCATTTTTATTACAGCTTTTATTATTGTTTTTATTAAATCCAGAGTCTAGAAATCCATTTTATTGTCACCCAGAGGAAGCTGTAGTACCTCACAGCGCGGGTCACCCCTCTGACTATGTGGTGCTGTCATTTCCTGTGGCTCTGCAGATCCAGAGTGCGCCCTCGAGAGGGTGGCGGAGGATGGTGAGGCCGGGCATCTGAGGAAGAGGCTGCTCTCTCCAGAGGAAGGAGAGGAGGGAGAGGAGGAGGACGAGGAGCCTGCGCTGCACAGCTGCGACAGCTGCCGGCAGGTGTTCGAGTCGCTGAGCGATCTCACCGAACACAAGATTAATCAATGCCAGCTGACAGGTAAACAACGTTCAGCCCACCGAGCCTCCCCTCCACTCTGCCACTCAGCTCTTCTCCCACTCCCACTCTCGTTCTGTGCCTTCAACAGAGAATATGCCACACTTTGTGTGTTAGTACACTACACCAAGGGGAGCGCAACACCAGACTACCAGTTATTTTGGTAGAAATCCAACAGCACAGGCCTCACACATATTATTCATATGTCCCGTGCATCTGATGACATAACACACATCCTTATAGTATGAGTATTTATAGAGTGAGTCTGGTTCAGGGTAACATTTTATTCCAATATTATGTGTTTGCAACATGAAGTCAAACCAGACCATGAGCTGGAAACGGATTCTGACTCCAGGAAAGTCCCTCAGCTGGTCCCAGTGCTAGTCCGCAGCAGTAGTCGCACCTTGTGGGACTGGAGGAGAAGGATGCCATTGGCAGACTGTGTCATTGACCTGTTGATGGATGAATAGGACTATAAATACCCTGACAAGGTGGCAGACAGAACTAATGATGTGAACTGAAGGTTTCCATGTGCTTCTCCTGGACTTTGTGTCCTCCTTTAAACGTCCTGATGGGCCCATATTGAAGAAATGCCACCTGACGCACATTTTCCAGCACTTTCTATGTTCAGAAGCAACACATGCGAGGATTTGGTGTTTGATGCAGCACAAAAGTTAAAGAAACTCAAAAAAAATGTGACGCTAAAGATTTAAATCAACTGCAAAAAGATGTTTGGGAGAAGTTTAGTTTAGTCTCATTTTTTTTTTGTTTACACGCACAGTTTGATTTAAAACTTCGCAACCCAACCACAAATGATGGGTTAGATATCCCCTGAGTTTTACAAGGATTTTCCATCCGTTTTAAGCCAGTCTCAAGTCTAGTGTGTTAGATCACAGTGTGCGTTGTTGATGTGAAACTCAAGCAGAAATGCATGCATGTGTGTAATTTTGCACAAAGTGATTTTGCTTGTTTACATATATGTGGGACTCTGCTGTGACCAAAAAGTGTGAAATCTGATCAACTGTTTTGCAAAATTAACTGTTGGCTTGAGGGAAATTAAATTTATGGCTTCTTGTTCAATGTGAGGACAACCTGTCTAGGAAACATAATTATAATAACAGAAAACTTTTGTATTTCATAAAAGAAAACTCTCTTATGTTCATTTAAGTGAGGTCATTGCTGACTCATTTGATTTTTTTTTCCTATAATTAAGCCCATCTTTTATAAATGTCAATCTAACGGACAAATAACTCTTAATTGCTCAATGATGGAAAAAAAACACAGTTTGGATAAGAGCCCCTGTGGAAACTAAACAAAAGAATCTAATTGCCATTAGGGTATTGTGATTGTGCAGAAACACTCTATTAGCATTCAAACACAGTGAGAGAAAAGAAACTTCTAGATGGCATACTAAGTACTTTGAATGTGTGTGTGTGTTTGTTGTGTATTTTCTGGGATATCGGAGGAGATTTCCTATGTGGCATTATGTAGACATCCATGACCAATTAATCAGCCTTACATCAAGTCTCTACTCACAGATGGATGCTTTATTAGAACCATTTTCTAATCAACCACCAGCACCTGCTAAACTCTCCCGTTTTTTTTTTTTTTTACTTAACAATTTCAAATGTTTTATTTTTGGTAAACAAATTGCGAAGCTTGACTGGAACCAATCCACATATTGGAGATTTGTGTTGCTCACTGAAAGAAATCGGCTCCTTTTTCTTTCTCTCTCGGCTAATAGCACATAAGCCTATATACGGTGTAACACCAGAACCACACATCATCACACAAACTCATTACCTTACATGTGCTTTCTGATTTTCACTAAGCTCCTCTTTTATCCTAGAATAAAAATGAGTATCATCGACAGCGGTGAGACGAAACAAACTAAATAAAGTCTAAACGTGGTCGAGCTACCACGCCCGACAGACAGAAAGAAGAAGAAAGATGTTACATGCCACCTCGATCAATGCCGGCCATTGTCTCCCCCCCATCTAGCAGAGGTATAACACCTTTCCATGCACTTAAGCTGTGACCACTGCAGTGCGCTAAGGGAGCGCATGGGTATGGATTGCCTAGTGTCCCCGATGCGATCGGTGCTATTGATCGCACTAATGCTGGACTGCGGAGGAAGGCGAGAGCCTGAGAAAGGGAGCAAGGGAGAAGGAGGGAGATGGGGAGAGGGAAACGGAGAGAAAGTGCTGCAGGAATGCGTCCCCAGGGAGCCCGTCTTGGGTTGGGGCAGGGCTTCAGGAATGCTCCCCTGGAGATTCCAGTGAAGGCTAGGGCAGGGCTGGAAGAATGCTCCTCTAGAGAGTTGAAAGTGGAGGCTGGCTGGGGCAGGGCTTGAAGAATGTTCCCCCAGAGCACCCCTTTAACTCTGGGGCAGAAGTGAAGGGGTTTTGTGGGGGGAGAGCTCTCCTCCAACTCCACCCCCCTCCGGCTCCAGGATGGCTGCGGATCAGGTTTCCGTGTGGGGATCAGCATCCTGCCGACAGGGCTTTAGGCTGCCCTGGGGAGGAGACAGGAGGCTGGAGGCATAGCTATTCCACGGGCCTTTCCAAAAAAACATTTCACAAATGCTTTGTCTCTGGATCTTGCTGTCTCTCGGAATTGTCTGTCCTCCTCTGTATTGTTACAGATCCTCCACAAAGAAAGAGAAACAGTGTTTGACTTTTGTTCTCCGTTGGCACGACACATGTTCATAAACCAGAAATGAAATTGCAGCGGTAGGCAAGGCAACCTGCCTTCAGACCAAAGAAACACTTGTGTCCTCGTCTCATTTCCACGTGTTTACAAGCTAGCCCACACTGTAAATAAAAATAACACCTCTCGCTCTGAGTTTATTTCAAAAAATTGGAATTTTCACGCAGTCGTTCACTGTCACTTCTTCATTTTCTGGTCCTCTGAAGATATTTGAATAGTGTAGTGCACACACAGTTTGTCAGCCTGGTGGCTATTCTTTCATTACGGGTCCAGCTCCCTTGAGCAACACCTTTTCTTGTGTCCTTCACTAGAGGAGGGGCATGGCTGCTCCCCCCAGAGAGATCTGTGCCCTGCTATTTTAACCCTCTGTGAGATGACCTTTTTAATAAGTGTCTTTCTCTGTTTTCCTGCCGGCCACTGTGCGAGCAAACAGAGCATGTCTTCTGCTTCCCTCAGATAAAGGAATCAATCAGAGAGGGTTGCAACAGAAAAAGAGAGACAGATAACTGGGCCATATATGGATTTATATTATGTAGATTTCCCCTTTCTGCATCCCTCCAGATACTGCAGAATGCTCTCAGCTTCAATAAAAAAAGCATTTCAGATTTATGAGAAAAATACAAATGAAACACTAATACTTGGCGAGAAACAATAATATCCCTGCTCAATGCAGAGGTTGCTAATTTGATTGGAATAGTTTCGACAAATATGAGGTTTGCGATGGGGAACCTGACTTTTATTTTAAAAGTTTCTCCTCAAAAATCCCAGAAACAACATATTAGTTTGAAATCACTTCATTTACATCACGTCTTTGGGTCAGCGGCATGGAAATAATCCGCTAATCGCCTCAACTATGAACAAGCCTAGCAGTACGTGTTTTGAACTAACTGTTTCCAGCAGGCTTTTATTGGTCGTATTTTATCTTCTTATTTTTTTCCTTTTCTTTCTCAGCTAACTTTGTGTATTGATCCAACAGCTGCTTTGTGGCTGTCAAGAAGAATGTGCCAAAGTGCATGGACTTTATTTGCTTCAAAAGGGGCTCGCATAAGAGGGGAGCGACGCGAGCAAGACCTGATTAGTCGAACTCTGAGCCGCTGCCGTTCATCAGAAATTCTGCTGTATTTTTTGCCGAGGTGTCTTGCGACATCCCGGTACAAAGAGCAGCACGCTGATTACAAGGCTTTGAAAGGAGGAGAGGCGGTCAGGGGAGAATAGCTACTTCTGGCACGACGCAGCCACTGAAAAGAGACCTCATGCTAGAGTGAGCTCTCACAATTGGGCTTGAGTCTTTCCTGTGTATGTGTTTTTGTATGAGTGTGTGTGTTCAGTTTAGGGGGGGGGTAGGTATGGAAAAACCTGGAGGTAAAGAAGTAGTATTCTAGATGTTTGACTGCATGGCATAGCCTCCCTGTGTGTTTCCTCTTGCAACAGTGCCAGTTACGTTAACAGGAGTGTCATTAGGAATTCAAAGCATATGCCCTCGTGAGGACGCCCTCTTTCTCTTTCCCCTGTGCTTCACACAGCACGCATTATGCACTGTATAAAGTATTTATTGGTCTTTGTCAGATGAGGGCTGCATTTTCTGCAGAGGAACAATCATAATAAGAATAAAGGAGCTTTTGCCTGTGCTTGTGTCTTTAAGGCATAAATGACATTAGCCACCGCTGCAAGTCTTCCTCACATTCGCATCCCCCTCGATCTAACACAGTCTGTCCCTCACGTGTTTGCTTGTTTAATCAGTCATGTGCTTAGGCATGCAAACACATGCATACACACTTATTAACGAGTGCGCACACACATGCTCCCTCGCAGCACCTGCGTGCTTGCAGTTTGCATTTTAGATGACACATAATTCATCACCTAAGAGACTCCAGACATGCTGGGATTTCATCCAGTTGACCTCTTTCTTAAGTAGGTAGCCACAATGGCAGGGATGTGGACAAAGCAGAGATAATGTCATGTCCTGCACTCAGAACTCCACATAGCAGGTGAAAATGCTACAACAGAGGCGCCGTTACATGTTCCCCTCCTTCCATTTAGCGTGTAATTTAAAGTACCCACCAGTTATATGACAATGACCAGCTCAAAGAGAGGTTGTCTCGGTTTCTTACCCGCTCCTCATCTCTCCCTGGCCCTGGCTCTGCTTGCTCTTTGTTCACTCTCTTTCTCAGCCTGCAAGTCTTTTTCAGCGGCACAAGCAGAAGAATGGCACATTAAATCTTAATAGGACTGCGTCTGGCCGTGTTGAATTGCAGAGCGTGTTAAGCCGGCGCTTTCCTCCCCCTTGGCACACGCTCGTGGAAGTGGAAAACAATTGAATAAAAGAAACCGCTCCCTCCCTCTGTAGCACAAGTGACTTCGGCTACATGAGATTGAACTGACTCCAGCTCACAAATGGCTTAAGCTCTTAGCTGAAAACTGTGGCATAAATGAAATTAGTCCCTTACAAGATGCATAGTCATACGTGGAAGATGAGGATTTACCTGACCACTCACAATGAGGCTGTAGCAGTATTTGATTTTGACTGCTTCCTGGGACAATTCTACACCAACTCCTCACAAGTTGATAAAATTATGAGGAAAGTAGTCAAAAGCAGCCAGGAGAGACAAGTAAAGTGCATCGAGACAGGAACTTATAAATGAAGGGAAAGGAAAAGAAAGAGGCGCAGTCAGAGAGACAATCTGAGCAGCAGCAACATGAGTCTGGGCCTGCTTTGTGAAGCAGTCAGAGGTAGTAATTAGCCAGTGATGAGTTGACTGGTTGTGTGTCCACTGCTCGGCGCTGCTGGGTGGGGCTGTGGGAGGTAGATAAGGCCGGCAGTGGGCTTATCTCTTAGAAGGACAGGCACCGAGCCTGCCAGGCAAATCCACCCACGGACCAGCCACATTTTATTAACAGCATCATTAATGCCAGACAGGTTATATGCGGTGGCTTGGAAGACACAATGGGAAAAAAAAGTAAAATAGAAAAAAGAAAGGAAGAGATGGTCTTGATTTCCTTTCTGGACGGGCGAAAGGATGAAGCTGGTGGCGTGTTTTGAGAATTTGAAAGTGAAAAGGCTTGCGGAGATGTTTGCCAGGTAGACAGCTAGCGGAAGGGCATGCAGAGCGAGCTTGGATCTTACCTCTGGGTTTTTCTCACTCTCCTCTGGGTCCACGGAATTCAAATGATTTTCTTTTTTTTTCTGTTTCAAACATTGGGATAGCTCACCAGAATAATGATGGAGCTGATATACAGATAGACTCAACGAGCAGACAAAAATGTAACAAATAAAGAACTTAAAGGACATTTGGGGCTCAGTTTATCTATCAAATCAGATTTATAATATTGAAGTTATTTTGCCCACGGACAAAATACATGTCAGTTTAGTGAGGTTTAGATTTATGTGTGGACCATTTACCAGTAATTCAAATTTCTTCTGATGAAACAAATAATTCATATCAACAATATCAGACAAATAAGTGCTTAATGGCAACTGTTTTAGCCAGTCACGTTTCTTTATGATAATCCACAAAAAAGCATTCCCACTCCACATCCCTTTGTTTGAGTCTCACAAAGTGATGATTTTTAATGACTAGCAAAAGACCTGTTTAGAGCAGAAATAAAGGCTTGAGGTCAAGTTATGTTAATGTACTCAAAGTCCTATTCATTAGCTTTTCTTTTTCACAATTTGCTTAAGTTTCAGCAAAAAAAGATCTTGTTTAAGTTAGGAAAATTATGCCTTGCAATGAAAAATGCACAAATGAAATACACATTTTTTAATAAGAGTACCTGGACCCTACAGAGGCTGCACCGGCAATCCAACTCCACCTGGAAGATGCATCAATACGTGGATTTCTAGCACAGTCTGAATAGCATGGAGGAGGTTCCATCTGGACCGTCAGAGGTCTTTAACCCATCTGCAGACCAGTACCTGCTTCTTTGTGCAGGAGGAGCAGGATGAGAACTGCTAAAGCCCTACAAAGTGACCTCCAGTGGGACACCGGTGTAAATGTCTCCGACCAAACCATTAGAAACAGACTTCATGAGGGTGGCCTGAGGGCCCAACGTCCTCTAGTGTTCCCTGTGCTCACTGCCCTGCATGGTGGAGCTTGACTGGTATTTGTCAGAGAACACCAGAATTGCTTAACAGAATGATGAAAAGAAAAAAGACATCAGAGCACAGAGCTAAATTATGGAAGTTTGCGACAAAACAGTTTGAAAAGATGGGTTTTGAGCTGCTTTTTAAAAGAGACCAGTGAGTCGACTGATCTCAGGCTCAGTGGGAGAGAGTTCAAGAGTCTGGGGGCCGCAGCAGCAAATGCTCTGTCACCTTTGGTTTTCAGCCTGGTACACTGCACAACCAGGAGGCTCTGATCAACAAACCTCAGGGACCTGCTAAGTGTGTAAAGAGGCAGAAGATCACTGATGTAAGCAGGTTATTGTCCATAAATCAGAAGCCTAGCACACTCTGAACCTCCTGGAACTGATCCAAGGAAGTTGGTCCATGGTGAACATTAAGCTGCCTGCAACATTGTTCACCATGATAGATCTGGTGGTGGGTCAGTGGTGGTCTGGGGAGGCAAATCCATGAAGGGACACAGACCTGTACAGGATAAACAACGGCACCCTTAAGCCTGATTTATACTTCTCCGTCTGCGTCGTTACGGAGACACGCAACGCCATTATCCGTCGACGCAAGAGCTCTCCGACAGCCTCGCAACGACGGACGGAGTCGAGCTCACTTTTCTAACTATCCGTCGAACAAGACGGAGAGCGCACGCCTCTGATTGGTCGGCTGATCACCCCGTGATCATTTCCGGCTTGATGCCGCTATCAACAGAGTAGTAATAGTAAAATCTCGCGGAAGCAGATATGGATCAGCTCGAAAAACGTCTGGCAGACGAAGTACGAACATTTATATCATCCATCAGTGTCCCGAAAGTGTTAAACAAGAGTTGCAGATTCGCTCGTCGTCTGCCTCGTCCTCACTGAACGGACGGACAGTCAACAGACGCCGCTGTCTCCTCACTTCTGTTTCATTCTTTTTAACAACATTGTTTGTTCCTCGAGATCAATCTGTTCAAACTCAATCAAAATTCGCTCTCTGTCGGCCATTAATGAGCTGAAATAAACAAGCTTTGGTTGACTGGAGGCATTACTGTAGAAAAGTTATGCGCTCTCTGCTGTCCTGGTGGAGAATTGCTTCACAACACTGACGGAGAAGTAAAAATCAAAAACGCCTCCGTCAATAAGTGTGCGTGTGAGCGCAAACGTGCTGTCAGAGAAGTATAAACCAGGCTTTAGACCCTTTGCTGGTACAGTCGGTTCTGGGCTCCTCTTGGTGCACAGTGATGCCTGGCCTCACATGGTAAAAACATGTTCCTGGAGGATGAAGGAATTGACTGGCCTCCATGCTGGCCAATAGAACATCTCTGGGACATCATGTTTAGGTCCATACAATGCAGCCAAGTTGCACCTTAGACTGTCCCGGAGCTCAGTGACGCCCTGGTCAGGATCTGGGAGGAGATACCCCAGGACACCATCCAGCATCTCAAAAGCAGCATGCCCCAACGTTATCAGGAATACATAAGAGCATGCATGGGCCATACAAACTACTGAGAACCGTTTTGAATCGATGCAATTACATTTCTGCAAATTGGACTAGCCTGCTGCATCAGTAAATCACTTTAAACCATTCAGATTAAACCATCTGTAGGTTGATATTTTTTATTTTTAACGAATGGATCTGGATATTCAGCACAACTTTTTTTTTTTACATTTGAGATCTGATGTTTTAAAAGTTCTCCTCTAATTTTTGAGAGCAGTATTTATTGACACATTAATTTATACACACTTCCTTCTACTGCAAGCTTCTTCTCCATTAACAGATTGATGCATTGAGCAGCAGTTAGGTCGCCACCAGAGAGACCACACTGCATATAAAATGGATGCAATGTGATCTTACTGCATCTCCTTCATAACGTTCAGGGGTTTCTGTTTCAGGAATACTCCATACAATGAAAACCGGTGCCCAGAGATCCTGTTAAAGTGTTTTAAAGTTACAGCATTGAAGTCGAAACACAAATCAACACCAGAAGTTAGAAAAACACAATGTGGGTTTTGGATGAAGGAAAGTTCAGCAATCAGGCTCCTTCACAGACACCTAACAGAAACATTTACAGGCGTTTGAATCATGTTCATCAATACTCCTTAATGAAAAGGTCAAAGGATTTTACTTATGTCTGAATGGAAATATACTGCACATCGATCCCCATAGGGCTTTTTTTTTTCCTTAGATGGATTTTGCCAAACTCACCAGTAATGGGAGGAAAGGAAGGAGGGAGATGGAGGGCGGTGGAAAGAGTGACCAGTCCGACAGGTTTATGTCTCCCAGCAGGCCGAGTTCTGTGGAGCGGGCCCACAGGATGAAGCAGAGCCAGCTGTGACGGCATCCTGCTAGCCACTGTGGTTTAGGAGCTTTGGGGCTATGGTATCACCGACTCAACATTTCCCCCATCCTTTCCCCCCTCCCAGGGGTTATTTTTGTTGGCTGGGGGGTAGTGTTTGGGTGGGGGCTGCAGCTCTGGGGGCTCTGTAGAACAAGTCATTCCTAAACTTGAGAAAAGGAGTTACAGTCAGCCACGCTGAAGAGAAAAGACATGTAAAGAAACACATTTTGTTCTTTAGGATTAATTGCCATTTTCAGGCTGGAAGGTGGGTTCATAAATTTAGTTTTATGGGCAGGATGGGTGTCGTTTAAGGTCACCAAGGCCACTAGCTGGGTTGTGCTTTGCCAAAGGGAAAAGCATGCGTCGGCACAGAATGAAATGGTCTGTCAGTGAAGCTGTGCTGTCAGGTAACACAGACATGTCCTCATAATGTTAAAAGCAGTAAGGTGGTAGGGGGTTCAGCATCACTTAGAATGTAAAGGTCACCTAATCTATTCCACCTCCAACCTGTCTGGCTGATCAATCATACTGGAGGAGTCGATCGATTTGATCAGAGAGACTCTCCTAAGAGGTGGCCTCCCGACGAGTGGCGGGGATTCTGTGAAAGCGGCAGAGTGTGCCAGCTTGGTGCATGTCTCCGCGATAAACTGAGACATTAAAATCCTTGATTTAATAGTAACTTGCCACCTGTGGCAGCCATTCTCTAACTAAGCCACTAATTTACCACAGCGCACAGAATCTGTTTTGACTAACACTTAATCTTGGGCTCATTCTGCAAGCGATGCATGTGTACAAAAATCAGATCAATGAAATCAGTCATGACTGACTGACAGCCAAGAGAGATGGCGCCATAGTAAACAGATTGGTAATCTTTATATTAGAACATTATCTGCCCCCCAGTCAAAGCCTGATGCATCTTTCTCATCATGAACTTGGTTTGTTGAACATACCCCACAAACAAAGTCAACAGACAAAACCATCTTGTGATTGGATTTTAATCCAATTGCATTATTATTCAGGCCTCCCATTGGCCATTCATTACTCTCACATGGAGCTTGTGTGGGTTGTTATCACCCAATCAGGCTCAAGACTGTATTCTGGAGAGCATGCTTTCGTTTGCATCCTTTAAACCCTGTGAGCCTTCCCTCTCTCTTGGTCCGCCAACGGAATACCTAATTCCAAAGTAAACTGATTGCTCTCTCCAACAAGATTACGCTGTGATGATGTTATCCAAATGAGACTGCTGCTCAGATGCAACCAGGGCAGGCAAGGATGCTTACCGCAAGTTGACTGATCAGCATGTTAAGAGAAACAAGGTTGGGGGGGGGAAAAAGAGGAGAAAACGAGGGATAGAAATCGAAAGCGTGTGATAGAGATGTGTGCGTGGGGGTAAGATGAAATGTAATTTGCTTCTCACCTCAGGCGACTGGGCTCCGAGGCCTGCAAATATGCAAACAAGCTGAGCTTGGCCATCAATATGAAGACCCATGATGATTACTAATCTCTACTGCAGAAGACTGAGATCTATGCCATGCAACATGAGGGGGAAAATGGGAGGTCAGAGTCCAAACTTCATGTCTACATTGGCCCCCATTACTATGCACAATCCAGAGTTATGGATATAGCTGGCCTTCAGTTGATGTAGTTTATGATGCATACAAATCAGCAAAACAACACAAATATTACTGATGGTGTCCTGAACTTAGAAAATAAACATTATAAAAAGATTAATTAATGATGCGTTGTTTCTATTAGAAACTAAGGCTGGAACTTCTCACCAACTTCAGACCTGGTTCCCAACTCACCCTTCTCTTTTCATCATGGAGCACTCCTTGTCTGATATGAGCTCTTAGACGTGCTGCTCAGTAGTTCGCCAGCCCATTGTCATTCCCCATCCGTAATCCGGGATAAAAAAAAAAACCTATGGGACACAGACCGGTCTAGAGTCATTAGGTGTGTGCGGGGCTTACCCAGACAGCCAGATAAACCAGATGCCTCAGGATGGCCAGGGGTCATCTCTCTGTGAGAACATGTTGTTGATGTCCTTGTTTCTCTCTGCCACTTCTTCTCCACTCATATTCCTCCTCTTACTATCCTTCATCATTCCCTCTCTTCCTTTTTTCACTCTGCCTTGATTGCGCTGCACAGTCATCACAAACACAGAGGTCCGTGTTGGAGCTTAGCAGTCGAAAAACCTGTCAGCTAAAGGGAAGGAGGAAAGACAGAGCAGGGAGTTGTCTGTGGCCCTAGGTTGGATGCCTGAGGGTGTGCTACGTGTGGAGGATGGTTAGTACAGAAGGACACACTGCAGTCTGCAGGTGAATCCACTCATTTTGGAAGACTTAATGTATTTGAATTGTCTCCTCTAGGGGGAGGCATTATGACTTTCCGTTACAAAAGAAACCTTGATATAAAATGCAGCAAAAGTTGTGTTTCTCTCTCTAAATGCAGCAGGAGGGCAATGCAAGAGGAATATATATTCTACGACTGTTTTCCCAGTCCTAAGCATAATTGACTATTCCTTGTATTTTAGAGTGAGTTTGCAGCATTGAGCTTTACCCTCTGCAGTGAGTGCACAAGGCTTGAGGATGTTTACCTGGCATGGTGCCTGTTGTAGCTGCCCTCCTGTTGAGGGAAAGCAGGTCAGGCTATAGCTTTGTGTTTGCTTGTTTGTTTGCACATGTGAGCACTTTTGCAGGTGTATATTAGGTTGCGAATGTGCATGTCTTAGTGTGTGTTCATATGTGTGTGTGTAGCAAAGGCAGAGAAACTGAATCGCATTCAGCCAGAGGAAAAAAAACCAAGATGTATCTAATACAAGCATTTATTTTTCAGGAGCGAGTATCACGGTCAGTTAAAGCATCGGTGGGTGGTAGGGATCTGGACTCAATTCACCTGAACCATTCTTCTGCTAAGCCATCAATCTTCCACCTTTCCATCCCTCTGTTCATTTACTCATCTGTCCATTTATCCATCCTCGCCTGTGGCCAAAGGGCCATGTCTCTTTGTGGCCCTGATAATCTAGACCAATTTCCTCTGCAATTTATTTCCCAGCCAATCACCCACCTGGTCAAGCAGCATCAAGCTCCTCAAGGTAGAGTCACTCATCCCAGCAAGCCCTTTCCAACAATCACATTCGGTTTCTTTTTACACCTCAGGCCTCAGAGCTTTGATTTTTTTTTGTGTTAAAGTTCCAGTTAGTACTACAGTATACTATTTTGTCTTTACATGGTTGTCAGAGTGAGATTTATTCTGTATTTACACATATATTTTTTAGATTTTCATTGCACTCCCAGTTTGTGGCAAAGGAAGGCTTTAAGAAAAGGAACAAAAAAAATCAATGGTCTCACTTTAGAGTCAAATGCATGCACCTGAACAAAGCTTGCGTGAGTTGTTTATTGGTGGAGGAGGCATCCGCTCGAGCAGGATAAGGCACATGCTTCTGCATGCTGATTGGGAATTTACTGAGAAACATTAGAAACACAGGTATGAATGGATTTAGAAACAGAAAGTTTCTGCATGATAATTGTAGACATTGTTGCACATTCGAAGAATCCAAAGTATTCTCCATCTTTGTTTTCTGTTTCCATCCACTGTTCTCCTCTCTTCATTCTCTTTTTTTCCTTCCTTCCTCCCTCCCTCCATCCTGTCATGGCTCCTCAGTATTCTGCTGCTGTCTTCTGTGGAGTGATTTTGCCCAGACACGTCTGGCTCTGGGTAAAGTGCAGTCCCCAGAGACCGTGCTCCGCAGCCCCCAGGTCGCTAGCACCATGAATACATTATGATCCCCATTTCCATGCTGTTGCCACGGCAGCACTTTTTGAGCCGCAGGGCGATTAAGACGTGTGTTGTCGATACCCTGATAGGAGCAGAAGTTGGATCTGGATGCTGGCCTTTGATCAGATTTCATCCTCCCACCTGCTATCAGTGGCATCGGCACAGGAAGACGTGGAGGAGGTCTTGTGGGTTTTTATTGGTTTGACAACCTCACCTGGTGCACATAAGCATATCATCCTTCGATCCTCGAGCACTTCTTTTTTTCTTACTCGGCGCTTCATCTCTGTATATCCTGTCTGAACCCCCCCCTTCATATTCTCATTTCCTTTGCTCCTCCCCATCACCGCACTTTAGCTAGGGCAGCATTGTGCACCGCTTTCATCTGCCCTATGATATTCTGCTATCCTCACAAAAAAAAGATGCAACTCCCTTACCTTTTATTGTTTCCTTTTTTTCCTTTTTTGGGGGGTGATGTATAAAACATGGTGCCTCAGGTAGAGGATGTTGGGTAGGAAGCCATGTCCCCCTAAATGGCCAGCCGTGTGCATGCGCCTAACACTTCACTGAGCAATCTGTCAACATGTCAGCAACACATGTTTTGTAAAAAGCCTCTGGTGGGAGCCAGGGGAAAAAAGGCACTCCTGCCAGACCAGAGAGGAAATGCTTTTTTCTCCTCTATGCAGTGGATTTTCTATTGCTGGTGCTCAGTCCCACGGGCCCCCCACCACAGCCCTCTCCTCCCCCACACATACACCCGTTGTATGCACTTCAGAAATTTGAACTGGGGACCCTCGAGGGGGTTTACAGGGAGGGTGGGGGTAGGCTGGGAGGGGAGGGCTCCCTTCTTTTTTTCCAGAGTGCCTGAAATTGTGAAGGTATATTGTGGCAGGTCCCCGAGCGGTCTTTTCTAATACCTGAGTTTCTGGCGAAGCTGGAAATTACCAGCGGCTCCCCCGAGGGACGGCTTTATCCACACCAGGAAGGGGAGCAGAACTCAGTGGGGAGGTTACTTAATGCATGGCTGAAATAAAAGAATTTCTGAGAGACAGAGGCTGAAAAGCTAGGTTTTATTTTTTCACCACCCTCCCCTCACTCTCCTCATTCCCTCTCTTTCCCTCCCCAGAAGTATAGTTTACTACTCTCTGCCTCCTCTTGAAGGGTTCTAGTTTAATAAACTTTCAGAGGATCCTGCTGGTGCAGACAGCTAGACAAATACCCCTGTGTGTTCTCTTTTGTCGAAGATACAGCTTTTTGTTATGTTCTTGCAAATTTGATTTCTCCCTCTGTCTTTCTTCTTCTCTGCCGCCCTCTGTCTCTCTCCCCTTCTGCATTTGTCTTCATCTCCCCCCGTCCTCTTCTTGCTTTCTGTCTCCCCCCTTTCTGATTCACACACACACACACACACATACACACAAAGTTAAACTCTGTCTCTTGTGGTTGAGTTTATTGTTTGGTCTGTCTGTTCGTTCTCCCCCTCTGTGCTCCCTTTTGTTTTCTGTGTGTTTTGTTGTATTGTGCACAGAGGCTGAGATGCAGATAGAATGCAGACAGTTTGCCCTGGGTGAAGACTGCGCATAAGCACCCTTGGTATCTATTTAACAAAAAAAAAAATTCATTTATTTACGCATGACCAAATGGGTAAAACTCTACCTACTGTTAAATCACGGAGTACGAGGCGTTTTCCTTCAGAGATTTGGAGCATAATATTTTAAGGGCAATTTACTCATGCTTTTGTGTTTTTTCTATAGTAATCAGCACCTGGATTAAATATTGATGCATAATTAACCTTGCCATGTTCCCAACCTAAAAATAAAAAAACAACTTAAAAATTTCACCCATGTATAAAAAGCTTCTTCTTATTCCCTCTGTCTTCCTCCCCCCTCTACTGTTGGTAAATAATTCAACCTTTTCCCTGTAACAAGTGCTGCCCTTAATAGGGTGCAGTACCTGTGGTTGGGATAAACAAGGCAGTCGGCCTCAGCAGTGAAACAGAGGGATTTGGGCTTCATGAGGGCAGAAGAATAAGTCGTTTCCTTCTGAAAGGCAGAGTAGACTGGCTGACATTAATTAAGCCCTATAGGATAAAGGTTATCTGAAGCCTAGCAAAGCAGAGACGGAGCATGCGGGATGTTATGTCTGCCGAATCCTAATCAAGACTTCTTATTAAAGTGACATGTACGGGTTCAGTCATGTATGATGTGTGCTTTTCTTATTTTCTCCAATTTTTGTGTTTTTGTGAGGTACCGATGCAAAATCATGTCATCAGTTCACACAACAAACCGAGGATATTTGACTCATCGTGTTCAGCTACAATTATAATATGAAAATCTCGAATTGTTAATCATATTTTAGCTAACATCTACATGTTCAGTGATCCATAAATACAAATGTGTGAAATGCTTCCAGTTTTAATCAGTATATTCTAGAGTAGAAGGTGTACTTCTTCTTCAGAGATCACTTCATGATTTACCTTAGACTGAGTCACGTTACCCAAGGTTTGCCATAGAAATAAGGTGCCAATTTTCAGGTTAAACAAGTAAAGAGTTGGACCACCTAAAAGTTTTTTTTTTTTTTTTTTTTTACCAATTTGGACTGTGTTTCTCTTCAAAATAATTGCTATCTCCCCCATTTCTGACTGGTTTCTGTTCAGAGAAATGGTTTAAGTCCTACGATCTGATAAGTTGCCCAGAATAATCGTAGCCAAGACCAAACGTATCGTACTCAAGAATAAATATCATCATCATCTGCAAAATATAGTTCTTTTGGTGCATCTAGGGGTCAAGTCTGGCTGAATTTTTAAAATATCCAAACAGACAAAAAATACTCCCAAACACTGTCAGCATGCGGTGGAAAATCATTTGCAATATTTTGGTAACAACACCTTTATCAGCACAAAATAACAGTACAATGCAAAATTAAGAGCTGGGTACAGGTTTATAAAATGATATTGCTTTGATTGCTGTGAAATTTAGTTGATTGGAGCTCTTGTAAGTTGGCAGCAGTCTAATTTAAGGTTTGGACCATATTGAAAAACTAAAAAAGGTTGTCCAGACAGAGCTAATCCAAAGAATTCATGGTTATTTTAGCAGAAATATTAATTACAAATATTTTTTTAGTTTGAATTCCTTTTTTGTATTTTTATCTGTCTTCAAGTATTTTACTTAGCTTTAGAATTAGTGTTTGTTACTATTAAGTTATAATAGCATTCAGTCTAGCGT
The DNA here is from genome assembly GCA_006937965.1 of Callopanchax toddi. Lineage (NCBI taxonomy): Eukaryota > Metazoa > Chordata > Actinopteri > Cyprinodontiformes > Nothobranchiidae > Callopanchax > Callopanchax toddi. The sequence continues at coordinate 101,457 of SSNR01000063.1, read as the reverse complement.
TGCTTGGCTTGACAAAAAAACATTTCCGAACTTGACACCTGGATTTATCAGAAGTGCTACATTATTCTCCTGCAAATTTGATGGTAGTGGATAGGTTTAAAGAACAATGTTGCATGAACTTAGCCTAGTAAACTAGACCATTAGTTTTGCTCTGCAGACTTTGGTCTAGCCACGCTCCATTGCAGCCCACTGATTGGTCCACTTAGTCTCATACCAGGCCAATCACAATGCTCTAATGGTTTGGTGGGCAGGATTAGCCGATGACAGCAGAGCTTCAACTTTGAAATTAAACAACGTGGCGGCATCTCGGGAACTGTGCTCATTTCTTTAAGACGCGAACAGATAGAGGGACTTAAGTCCTTTATTTTGAAAAAGGATGTATTTGCTGCTTTGCCAATGGGATATGGTAAAAGTTTAATTTACCAGCCTGTTCCGGTTGTTGCTAAACGGCTCTGATTAGTCCTTGTCCTGATTAGACCCTACCATCCAAATGAGACTCATCAGACCAGTCAACATTTGTTCAATCTTCTGTTGTCCAGTTTTTGTGGGCCTGTGCGAATTATAGCCTCAGTTTCCTGTTCTTACCTGACAGGAGTGGCACTCTGTGTGGTCTTCTGCTGCTGTAGCCCATCTGCAGACCCTTCCTCATCCTGAAGCTCGGTTTGACCTGCAGCAAACCGTCTTGACCATGTCTACATGCCTAAATGCATTGAGTTGTCACCGTGTGTTTGTCTGATTAGTAATTCGCGTTAACGAGCAGTTGGACAGGTGTACCCAATAAAGAGGCCAGTGAGTGTACATAGTCTGGCTTGTCAGGCTAGCATGAACTGCTGTGAGATCTTGGAGCTTAGAACTGTATTAAGATGATACTCAGACTGTCCTTCAGCTATCTTCAGAAAGCTGTCTACAGTAGTTCTGATAGTTATTATTTGGAACTGTGATGCATAAACAGTTTAAAGTGGCCAAAATATCTTTTTAACCAAGCTGAATGCACATGTCTTCCATCACTAACACAAGAATGTTATGTAGGAATGAAAGACTTTACCTTTTAGAATTGTGTTTCCTCTGAATGTAAAGAAAGAGAAACATAATGGATCCTATTGCTCGGTTGGTAAAGTGCCCTACATAGTCTTAGTGTCATGTAACAGTGAGCATTAGGTCATCTCTCTCTTTCTATCGCTCTTGTCTTGACTCGTCAACTTATTTGCATGCCAACTTTAATTAAAGGTCACCCCATTGATAATATTCTCTCGAAATTTAAAATAGCCAAGCAAGCCACAAGATGAGTGACGCGGGATTTATTACCATCTCTCTGTGTGCCGCTTTCTATATTAGTGGCTGCGACAATAGCTCGGCCACTCTAATAGTAAAATAGTAATGTCTTCTCCTTTCATATGCCGATAACGGCTGGTGTCCTCTCATCTACAACGGCCTCGTGAAAAGTAATTAGCTGATATGGATGTTCCTGTCAGTGATAACTGATATTAGGGGACTATTACATTCACTCTCCTGAATGATGGCGCTTGAAATGAGTTCATTACAGTAAGCTGTACATTCAGATGTCCACACACAATATTCTGAGATAGGAGAACAAAACGTTTGCACCAAAACGGAGAAAATCTTAAAGATTTAATATACTATAGTCTTTTCTTGTGTTTTTATTAGAACCCATAACTCAGCTCTGAGGTTTGATTTATTCACTTAATATTGCTTTTAACGCTAAAATCAAATGTAAAGTCAAACTGAGCGTTTTTGTTGTTGTTTTTTTTTTGCAGGGTTTTATGTATTAAATGGTTGATAATTCTTATGAGGGTTTTGTTTGGCAGTCATACCAAGTTCCTCTCCTGAGAGAGACATAAATAGCCTCCCAGGTGGTGGCGTGTAACTAAGTAAATGGTTACTAAGCCAAGATGTGCTGGGTCTATGTAAATAGGGAGAAAAGTATGCGCTGAAGTTATTCACGGGGAAAGTGAACTCCTCCGATGGCTTTCAAGGAATTTCTGCGGTAATCCAGAAAGTTTTCCTTCAAGGTCATCGGTATGTACATTTTTGACAAAACAATTCTGTGGAAGAGCTTTTTTTCCTCTCGTTTTGTCAGCTGATAAATAGATAAACAGGAATTAGTCGATGTGAAGTGATGAATGAATAAGTAAAATGCCCTGTAGTCATTTGTCCAGTTGTATTCAAGCTTTGGATTCAATCCCCTCTCTGCAAAACGAAGATGATGGTCAGGACGGCAAAGTGCTTCATCAGACGAGGTGCCTGCATGTTTGTTTGCCTGCATCGGTGTGTTTGTTTATGTGCTTTTATCATCCCTTCACTAATACGATACCGCGATGACGGGCTGCCTGGATACCCGCGGAAAACAATGGCGAGAGGGAAACAAAGCAAACCCCTAAATCTGTCCGCCATTTGCGCTCACATACTGTACACACATGTCACGAGTATTCTGGCACAGTTACTGGGCCAGAGAAGTGCTGGTCTGGGGCCTGGCCCATTCTCCAGAGACACCCCCCCCCCCCCCTCCCGCCTCCTCCCTCTCCGCCCCCTTCCCCCTTCCTGTGCAAGTCTGTGGACACAGGCTGAGGCGACAAGGTTGCACAACAGCTCCCAAAACCTTCACTTTACAAACACGATCATAAAAAAACACACACAGTCTGTCATTAGGAATCTGTTTAAGAGGGAAAATAATTAGAACAACTGTGATAATTGTGTCAAGGGGGAAATAGATCAGACGAGTTATGGGAAGAACTAGAAAATCTTGCCATAGCTTTGTTACTTTGCTGTTGGTTCATTTCGACATTGATCCACCCTTCCATCTGTCATCCCTTTCCTGTGCTCCTTCTTCAGCTCTTCATTTCTTTCTCCCTTACTGTCTCCCTTTCTTGGATTCAAGAGTGGAGGAGCCTTCTGGCTTTAAAACGCAGAAGGGATGAAGATGTTTATTCATCTGGAGGGTATTAGAACCATGATTAAGGACGGGAGGGAGCTGTAAGGCTGATGCGACGTCTGCGTTGCTCATTCGTGGGCCGCCTTCGGGATTCTGGCCAAGACGCCAGGAAAACAAGAAATGAAGAAGAATGAAAAAAAAAAACTTGTAGTGAAATTTGATTCTCTCAGGAAAGAACAGAAGTTTAAAATTTGACTGTCTAGCTCACTCTCTCTCATTCTCGCTCTCTGTCCTCACAGCTAATTATTAATGAATGCGGTTTCTGTTGAACCTTGGAGAGGTGTCAGCGCCGCAGTCACTGAGGGTTAAAAAATCTTGACATTTAAGACAGGGATGCATGAAAATACATCGTCTTGCTTGAGTTGATGCTTGTTTTTCTTCCCCTCCCGTCCCCCCTTCTCCACTATGCATGTTTTCATCTCCCTTCTGGGCTGTTTCCAGTTGTTTTACCACTGACAAGCTGAAATGGTATTGAGAAGATATCAAATAAAGCCACAGTGTATTAATCAGAGAGCGAAAAGGTCGCGGGTCAAGAAGCGGGGTCGCGGCTTTCTGACGTGAGCTAACGCTAAGGATTTCATCATCCCTTTTAGTGACAAAATTAGGTAATGTTAGTCCGGTCCAAATATTATGGGTCACTCTGGGGTAGTTTGAGTTTAAAGAATAAATCTGACCCTATTTTTTGAATTAGCTCAGCCTTTACTTAGGTCTTTTTTGAAGTAATAGATGGAGTCTCTTGAAAGCTGCAGAGCAGACCCTATTTTAATGAAGCAACTACGCTGTACAGGAACTCAGCACATTTCTGCATGCACATTTTTTTTTCCACTAAGCTGATCACATAAATCACATTTCCTTTGGTAACTAAGTGTGTGGGGAAACATAAAAAGAGCGTCTAAGTCAACTCTCGTGTGAGAAAATACAGTAGCAGCACAGTGCGGTCCTGCAGCATCCCTCACAGTAGCTGACTGGCTAGCTGACTGTCCACTGGGTCCTGCGCCTGGTCTGCCGCAGTGTTCGGGGAACAACACACACACATGCTGAGGCACCCCTGCTTATTGAAGCCCAGCCCAGACCGGTCCTGCTTGGCCCAGCACTCCCTTGCAGTGCGGCAGGCGGCGAAGAGGCATGCTGGGGGACAGATTGTCATCCTCCTCTTTCCCCCTGGGAGGCTCTCTGTGGATGCTGGTCTGGCCAAGACCAGAGGAATAGCCTCCTTCCTGTTTGTGCAGAAGTCCACCTGAAGTGGTCAACTGTCCTTCCTCTCTATAACACCAGCTGTAGAAAATGATATCTGAGCTGCTGCTAACTCCATCCTGCAAACAAACCTTCTGTTCTATTCCTGTCTGATAGTTGTACACAGTAATTATTTTCAATATTTCTCCTTTTTTAAATTGCAGTCAGGTTACTTCTTTAAAAGCAAAAAAAAAAAAAAAAAAAAAGGAAAAACACATTTCTAGGCATCCATATCCATGAGATTTTAACAAAAAAACCAATTTAGTTTTGGACAAATGCTGCAAAAAATAGTTTTTAAGGCTGTATTTGTTGCCAAACCTTCTGTTTACGTTCTCTAATTAGCATTGTTTCTTTGAAGCCCACTCACACCCTTAATAATAACCTCTTATGAGCAACAACAACACCTTTTTTATGTGAGTAACAATGGTATAAAGTGACCCCTTTGCTTGCCCTAAGTAATTTCTTTATTCTCTGGATGATTTTTGAAAACACATAGTAAATCTTGACTGCACAAGGTTGCCCTGTGTCGGTGTTAGCATTTATTTTTGCCAAAACAACAAAGCAGAAGCTAGATGGCTAAACGCACCTCAAACATTTATCACTATGTATAGAGAGACCTGTCATAAAGCGTTGTTTAATGATGGTTAATGATTAATCAGATATGTGCAGTCAAGGGTGTTTTTACAGATTTATTTTAAGACATAGGATTAGGCATACTGATAAACATATTCGTGTTTGCAATGTAACATGATTTGCTTCACAGAAAAAGAAATGGCCTGCTGCTGTAAAGGATGACTGGCCGCCCTACTTTTCCTCCTCTGGCCTTCCATTTGTCTAGCTCTCCCTGGTCGCCACTGGGGCACTGTGATTTCTGGGACAGTGACCAAGTGCTCCTGTCTGAGCTGGGGGACGTGGGTAATGTGGACAAAGTAGTTGACAGTTTGCCGCTTCCCCATGGTTGAAAGACGGAGCCACGAGGGCTGGAATAATGGACACCCACACCACAGAGTCAGGACGGCGCTTGATGTTCCAGCTCTCTCTTTATGTCAGACCCCTGTGTGAAAATATCCCCTCTGAATGCACTTTGGTGTGTGTGTGTGTGTGTGTGTGTTTGAGCAATTCTCATTGAAGTTGTTGCGTGTGTGGATTTGTGTTGTGTTGTGGATGTACATGATGTTAGGTCAGAGTAACTTGCTGATGAAACTGCAGGAAGTGGGTCCCTATTTTAGTGTTTTTCCAGTGTGTCCAGTGAAAGACAGCATCAACGGTCCTCCTGTTGTCTCACACACACACACACACACACACACACACACACACACACACACACACACACACACCCCTCTCATCTCAGAGCATGGTGGATTTGATTGATCTGTAGCAAGGAGGGAGAGGGACCTGACATTTCTCAGTGATGTGTAAAAACATATTGTGTTTGCTAAAAAAAAAAGAAAGAAGAAAGATAGATGAGTATACGACCCCTCAGCCATTTGCTGTGCACACACACACACATACGTATCTACACAAACATATCTAAAATTTTTATTTATTAGTGAATTTCTGCTCCTTTAATCAGTTCATCTTGCCCTTTTTTTTCAGTAATCAGCTGCTTGGTGCAAAAAGCCACATCTGTCACTTTTGTTTACAGCTACTGGGAATTATCAGTGTTTCAATTCGACTGGATTTGGTGTCTTAAACTGGGATGTAGGAGGCCCAGTGTGAGTAACGCTCAAACCTGGGCCTCTTCCAGTAGCTCCGTGTCCTCTGAGCTCTCCATCCTAAATCAACCAAGCGATTTGTTCATCTGACTGGAATTAGTCCCAAAAAGGAGAAGAAGAAGAAGAAAACCACCAACAGCAAAGCATCTCAGCTAACAGAAACATTTCTTTCGCCACTTCGGCTATTAGATTTTAAGTGATTGTGTCACAATCGGCGCCGTTCGCGACAACGTGCTGCTCAGACACGCGCTCCTATTTGGGCATCAGAACACGGAAAAGTGTGGAGATGACACATGCGCTGCCTCATGGGAGAGACTCACTACTTTTCTCAGTAACTGTAAAAAGATCCCCCCCCCCCCCTCCTCATCTCTGAATATGAAGTGGGGTCATGGTGTTACATCAGACAAGTTGTCAGCTTTTTGTTTATTCAATGAATCCCCAATCCCCAATGTGCCACAAATGTACTCGCACAAACACATCTCTTATGACAAGCGCCATGTACAGATCTCTGCTACAACAACGCAACGAAATGAGGTTTGGTGGATGAAAGCATGACCAAGCTTTTGCTTCACTAGAGCGGATTATGAATATCTGGTTCGGTGTGGAAGTGGCAAAAGAATCAGAGCAAAGAGACACCTGGATGAAAGTTTGACATTTGGATAAAAGAGATGCGCTGTTTCACTGTTAGATGGTGGGACGCCATCACGATCTGCTCAAACTAGAAGGTCCTTCCTAAAGCAGTGAGTTGTTTTAAACTCGTAAACCATAAATATGGTTCATAATTCAAGAAATCTGACTTCATAAACAGGTTTTTGGATTCATTTGAAATCGTTTAATGAAAATATTTAACGATTCGTTCCAACGATCAGACTCAAGACAACTTTTTTATTATTTGCATTTGTTTAATTGTGTGAAATAATGTTAAAAAAAGAACTATTTTCATGCACATTTTTGTGATATTTAGCAAAAAGTCATTATTTTTTACTTCAACCAATTTTGCTGTAATTTTACTAATAATTTGTAATAATTAGATATTATTTCTGTTCACTTTTGATACATGGCAGGATTTTTCCTTTATTCTGTGTCCAAATAACTTCATTGCATACTTCTGTTTTGTTTACTGTAACAAAATCTATTGGATTTGATCAAATAAATATTAAATATTTGTTCTGTAAATAATGCAACGACTGAGTTGTATGTGGTCACAATGAAAGGAACAGCAACGATCCATTTATGTATCACTGAGCTTTACGACAATATGTGCCAGACAGACGTCGTCTAATTGGGGGGAAAATATGTCAGCGGGATAATTAATTACTTTCTCTCTTTTGAGAAAAAAAAACCCTATATATTTTGCTAATTCTTAAAATATTTAATTGCATAAATAAAAATCCTCCTTGGGGATTGTGAAAGCTTTGCAGCTGAGTGCAAAAAAAAAAAGAAAGAAATCGTACCTGTTCCCAGCATTAAGGACCTTGTTTGAACAAGAGTATTTACTCTGGGAGAAGGTGCTATAAATGAACAGAGAGGAAGTGGAGTACAAAGACTAGTTCAGACTAGAGGAAACTGAGACCTGTGTGTGAAGAACAGATTTTTAGGCTTTTTTTTGCTGAAGAATTAGAAACTAACTAATTGGTAGAGACCTGCAGATATCTTCCTCACACAACTGACAGCACTGCAGGCAAAGTTTCTTTCTTTATGTATTTTTTAGACAGTTCAGATGTCCTGCAGCTACAGGACTTCATTTCTATTCCTCTGGTAAATATGGCTGTGACTGATTTTTTTTCTTTCTTTCTTTTTGCCAGTCCCTACAGCTGCATTCCAAATGAAGTTGTTTTGTTCCATATAGGAGACCTTTAAAAGAGAAATAGGGAGGGGAAGGGACAGAAGTCCCGGAGAGGGACAGGCCTTAAGATGGAGGTCTTCCTCCCAGGACGTGACTGGCTGTTGGCTGGAGGATGCTCAGGAAGGCCTTGGCAGACCAACAAAGACAGCCCTTCAGCTGCAGGGTGTAGTTTTTCAGGCCCCAGCATCCCCTTTGGCAGCAGCACAGAGAGTGCTGGCGTGCACAGGCCCCCGGCCCGAGAGACAGGGAAGTAAGGCCCGTTCTTTTATTTACTCAGGCTGCTGCTGAGGCCTGGGCATTTCTTGTCTGGGTGAAGAAGGGGGGAAAAAATCAAGTCTCGCTCTTTCTTTTTCCTCTTGCGGTCTCCTGAGGAAGATTGTTCTTTCATCTACAGTTGTTCACACACTTGTTTCGGCCATTGCTCCTCCGTCTGTATATACATGTGCATGCCATGTGTGCACATTCCTGTGTTTTTGTTCATATGTGAACATTGTGTGCATTGTGTGCACTGACACGCTCTTGTGCGTATTAAAAAGTCAGTGTATGTCTACATGTGTCTTTTGGGAGGGAGACGGGATGTCAAATGAGAGACTGAGTGTCTAATACGGGATTTTTAAGCTCAAAGCAGAGTTTTGAATGAAAAATTGTTAAGAACTCATGAAAAGAGAGCTTGTTGCAGTTTCCTTGATCAAAGCACTTTGTTTCAGCTTCTATAAAGTAACAGAAGTGTATTTGTGGAAAAAAAAACTTTACTCCAAGCCTGTTGCTTGTTATATGTTTAGCAAAATTATTTTACTAATAATGTAACTTCATCAAAGCTGGATTTTCTGAAATTCTAGAATATTTTGATTCAATTTTTTTAATATATATTTTTTTGCAGATTTTGAATTATGATTTTTTTTTTTCAAATACATTTTAAAGAGAAAAATCCTCGACTTTCTTTCCAATATTTTGCATTTCAGCTGCTTCTGATTCCTGGATCTAAAAACGTGTAGGAAGCGTTAAAATTTGCATCATTTAATTTTTCATGAGGAAATGATAAACTAGTCCAAATTCACATGCACAATAATAAAGTTCATTTCACATAAAATGGAATTAAACAGCTAGAGTTCAGAGTAACAATCTGACATTTTGAACTGGATTTCCAATCCACTAAAACACACTACTTCACATATTTTTTTCTTCACTTAGTCTTTCTTCTGAAAAACAGTGGTGGCCGGTGGCTATTGTAACTGAGGAGGCGGACCACACAATGTGCATGAGTGTGCACGAGGTGCATGCGCACACATCTGCACAACCACATTCACACACAGTCAAGTTGTTTTAAGTCCAGTGCTTAGCAGGATTCTAATGATTAAAGGCTCCATCTGATTACAACAGAAAGGAGTTTGGTGCAATTTCTTGCATAAGTCTGACCTTCAGACAAAACAACATCTGGGCTCAGCTCCTTAGATAAAAATGGTCAATAAAAGCTGAAATTAGCCAAGAAATCCAAACACAGATTACATAATTGGGTAAGAAACTGAACCCAGTGTTTTATATGTGAAAAGAAAAAAAGCAGAAAACTTGAGTCAGTTTTCTTAGCCTTTTTATGTTTTTAGTCGTCATCTTTCTGCTAATTTAAGTAATGCTTGCAGCTCCCACATGTCCCCCTTAGATATGACTGTATTTATGTGTGTTATTAGAGTAAGGCAGTAAATAAATGATAAACATCATGCAAATAAAGATCAAAAATGAAATGAGGTTGTCCTGACAGCTGAGTAATATCTCTAGGCAAGCTCTTCCTCATTTAAGACAGCAGAGTTTCATTTAGCCTTGTATTCAGCCCCATTTATTTGTTTGTTTTATACTATTGTCTCAAAGCCAAGATGTTTGACTGTAAGGCATGAGCTGAGGTCATCCTTCTTGCACTGTCTTCTTCTCGTGTTCCCTGGGAGGCACTACGAGATCGGGCAGATACGCCTCCTCTGTGGAGGAGGGCATCGCACTGAGTCACTCATCCTCCCTCAAACCACAGAGAAAGAAAACATTGAGATATGGATGAGAGATAAAGCAAGTAAATAAGGCAAGGTTCGCTCCTTGAGTGAGATGTGCGTGCGGAGTGGGCACTTTGCCAGGGGTGGGAGGTTTCCGGGAGGGCCACGGTGTGGAGGTGGGCTCTCAATGTGCCGCTTTCAGCAGTTTGGAGGGGCAAGGGAATGGCCTCCGACCCCATCTGTTTCCTGAAGATAGGCCCTGATGGGGGTAAGTGCTCTGAGAGGGCATGATATCCTGATAAAGGGCAGAGCTCACAGCAAAAACAACAGTCAGGGAGAGAGAGACTTAGATTTGTCAGCTGAGGGAGAGTAAAGAGGCTGGATCCTGGAAAGAGCTCATGCTTTTCCTCTGTCCCTCTCATAAATCTTTGCAGTTTCCTCTTGTTTTTCCCATTCCAAGTTATGGCTGTTTGACAATTATTTTTTTTCTGAAGGGGGTGGGATTACGTTGTTATTTAGGTAAGGAAGTTCACAGCACTTAGAACTCGGCAGCGGGAAGAAGTGGTCTGTAACCCTTTGAACCTGTGGAAACTGGTGCTCTGTGTTTTCCATTCATATCAACGTACAATGAACCACTGGATTGGAATGTTGGCAAAGAAACAACTTATTTGGGGACACTTTAAAGTAATTGTAAAAAAAAAAGAATAGAGGCTGTTGTATTAGTTGTCTTTCTGTGGTAAGTCTCCACACCTGTTTGACCTTGGGTGAGATAGTTTGCCACTCGGTTTCCGTTTCCCTGTCCTCCCCGTGAAGCTCACATCCACACACCAGCTCATGACATCCTCATCTATCCAGGATCAGCTGCAATACAACTTAGCACACATGCATTCAGACAAATATGGTAATATCGCATATGTTATAATCTGATATCTGTTGACGGATGTCCTGAAACGCACGAATTTCATGAAATTCATCCCCTTTGCAGCGGCTAATTCCCAAAGCGGGACTCTAGGTTGCACATTTAATCTTCTTTTTTCTTTTTTTTTTAAAAACTGCTTTTGCCTGTTTTTTTTTCTCCTCCTGACTTCAGGTCTTTTAAAGGGTTCTTGTTTTTCAAAAAAAAAATTATTCTAGTGAGTGTTCAGGAATAATAGAAATGTTCTAATTTACCTCATGCAGGGCTTACATCCTAAAGTACACCCATTGTCTTGTGTTGGCTTTAAATGTCAGAGCGATTGTGTTTTGAGTCACAGTGGGCTAAGCCATTACATGGCCACATACAAGGTTAATTGTAGTAAAAGTATTTCCACTTATTCTCTTCTCTAATTATACTTTAAATTGCATATTTAAATTTTACTTTTCAGATAACACCTAAGGAGAGCTATTGTTTCCGCTGAAGCTGCTGAAGAAAAAAAAAGATGCACGCTATAAGGAATTAAAAATTCATACAACCACAACTTTAGAATTATGACAAATAACACCACGGTGGCCCACCTTTGCTATTTAAATGAGTGAGCCTAATAAGTTTGTACAACATTCATTAAAAAAACATCTCTCTAACTTGCTCTTTCTTTTTCTTTTTCTCTTGATTTCCACTGCTTTCTGTTCTCTTCTCCAGACGGGGCTGATCTTGAGGATGACCCTTCGTGTTCTTGGCCAGCATCATCTCCCTCCAGTAAAGATCAGACTTCTCCAGGACACTGTGAAGACTATGAATTCGGAGAGGAGGAAGGAGGCCCTGGCCTGCCATATCCGTGCCAGTTTTGTGATAAGTCCTTCAGTCGCTTAAGCTTTCTGAAGCGTCACGAACAGAGCCACGGAGATAAACTTCCTTTCAGCTGTACCTTTTGCAGCCGCTTGTTTAAACACAAGCGCAGTCGAGATCGACACGTGAAGCTACATACTGGTGATAAGAAGTATCACTGTGGTGAGTGTGACTCTGCCTTCTCCCGCAGCGATCACCTCAAAATCCACATGAAAACTCACGCCTCCAACAAACCCCATAAGTGCCCTGTGTGCCGTAGAGGCTTCCTATCCTCCAGCTCCCTCCACGGCCACATGCAAGTACATGAGCGGGGAAAAGATGGCAGCAGCTCAAGCTTTTCTAGAGCTGAGGAATGGAAGTTGAAAGAAACCCGGAAATGCAGTCGGTGTGAGGAAGGCTTTGACGTTCCGGAGGAGCTCCAGCGGCACATCGCAGAGTGTCACCCTGAGTGCTCGCCATCAGAAGATGGAGGCCTAGGTGCCACCCTGCAGTGCATCTACTGCCATGAGCCCTTTAGTGATGAGGGCACTCTGCTGACCCACATTGACCAGGCCCACAGTAGAGACAGGAAGGGCCACACCTGTGCTATCTGTTCTGAGCACTTTCTCTCTGTTGAGGACCTCTACGCTCACATGGATATCCACCAGCTCCCCGAATCCAGTAACCATAGTAACAGCCCTTCATTGCTTACTGTGGGCTACACCTCAGTATCTAGCACCACTCCTGACTCCAATCTCTCTGTCGACAGCTCCACAATGGTGGAAACGGCACCGCCTGTGGCCAAGACAAGAGGGAGGAGAAAGAGAACTGCTCAGAACACATCGGACATAGGAGGGCGGTCCTCAAAACAACCCAAAGTCTCCTACAGTTGCATCTACTGCAACAAGCAAGTATTCTCCAGCTTGGCTGTGCTTCAAATTCACCTAAGAACCATGCATTTGGACAAGCCAGAGCAAGCTCACACTTGCCAGTTTTGCCTAGAGGTTCTGCCCTCTTTGCTAAATCTAAATGAGCATCTTAAACAAGTCCACAATGCAGAGGACCATGCTGCCCTTTTAGCCAGCCTACCCGATGCTCTCCTTCAGTGCAACTTCTGCCCAGAGGTGTTGAGTGATTTAAATGCCCTCCAGGAACACATTCGCTGCTCCCATGGATTCCCAAGTCCAGTTGCCAAGGAGAGTAATGCCTTCTTCTGCCCCCAGTGTTTTATGGGGTTCTTGACAGAGGCTACCTTGGAGGAGCATGTTCGTCAAACACACTGTGATGGGGGGAGCCTGCGCTTTGACTCTCCCTTGGCTGTAACTCCCAAGGAACCCATAGTAGAGGTTTACTCCTGTTCATATTGCACCAACTCCCCCATTTTCAACAGTGTTTTGAAGCTAAACAAGCACATTAAGGAGAACCACAAGAACATTCCTCTGGCTCTGAACTACATCAACAATGGGAAGAAATCCCTTCGCACTCTTAGCCCATCTTCACCAATATCTGTGGAACAAACCGCCATGCTGAAACAAGGCAGCGCAGCATCACGCACTACCAGTGAGTTCATATGCAACCAGTGTGGAGCCAAGTATACAAGTTTAGACCTTTTCCAGACTCATCTCAAAACCCATCTGGATGGTTTACAACCCCAGCTCACATGTCCACAGTGTAATAAAGAGTTCCCCAACCAAGAGTCCTTACTGAAGCATGTGACAATTCACTTCACTATTACCTCCACGTATTACATCTGTGAGAGCTGTGACAAGCAGTTCACGTCAGTGGATGACCTGCAGAAGCACCTTCTTGACATGCATACATTTGTGTTCTTTCGCTGCACTCTGTGCCAGGAGGTGTTTGACTCTAAAGTATCTACCCAGCTCCACCTGGCTGTGAAGCACAGCAATGAGAAGAAGGTGTACCGCTGCACGTCTTGCAACTGGGACTTCAGGCACGAGACTGATCTACAGCTGCACGTAAAACACAGCCATCTGGAGAATCAAGGCCGTGCCCACCGCTGCATTTTTTGTGGGGAGTCCTTTGGCACGGAGGTGGAGCTGCAGTGCCACATCACTACCCACAGCAAGAAGTACAACTGTCGCTTCTGCAGCAAGGCCTTCCATGCCATTGTTCTCTTGGAGAAGCATTTAAGGGAGAAACACTGTGTGTTTGAGGGAAAGACCCCAAACTGTGGCACTAATGGGTCTACAGTTAGTGGTGGGGAAGGCCAGCCCAAAGAGGATGCTGAACTACAAGGTCTTTTGACAAACAGTCATGGTCCAGGAGTAGGAGGAGGATCTGTTGTGGAGTCCCAGAACAGCCATGATGGAAGTGAGGAAGAGATTGACACTGCAGAACCCATGTACGGGTGTGAAATATGTGGGGCATCTTACACTATGGAGTCACTCCTCACTAACCACCAGTTAAGAGATCACAACATCCGCCCTGGCGAGAGTGCAATGATTAAAAGGAAAGCTGAAATGATCAAGGGCAATCACAAGTGCAATGTCTGTTCCCGTACCTTCTTCTCTGAGGCTGGGCTGAGGGAACATATGCAGACCCACCTTGGGCCTGTCAAACACTACATGTGTCCCATCTGTGGGGAACGCTTCCCTTCCTTGCTTACCTTGACGGAACACAAGGTCACCCATAGCAAGAGTCTGGACACAGGCAGCTGCCGTATTTGTAAGATGCCACTGCAAAGTGAGGAGGACTTCCTGGAGCACTGCCAGATGCACCCTGACCTGAGAAACTCCCTGACAGGTTTTCGATGTGTGGTGTGCATGCAGACAGTGACTTCCACGTTGGAGCTTAAGATCCATGGTACTTTCCACATGCAGAAGACAGGCACTATGACTTCTAATCAACCAATGGGACGCAACAATGTCATTTCTCATAACCAGCAGCCACATCATCTCCAAAAACTTTTCAAGTGTGCCTCTTGCCTAAAAGATTTCCGGTCAAAACAAGACTTGGTGAAGCTGGACATCAATGGACTGCCTTACGGTCTGTGTGCGTCCTGCGTGACCGCCGCTGGCTCCAAGAGCTCCAGCCCGACAGTGAATGGAGGAAGGCAGCAGCAGCAGGGTGGAGCCACTACTCCAGCATCAAGTGCTGCTCCATGGGTACAAGGGGAGAGTCTTAGCCCTGGAGATGGAAAAGGCAAAGGTGTCTCTTCGTCATCCTCTTCCTCTTCAACCTCTTCCTCATCTGTTGTCAAGACACGCTGTTCCAGCTGCAACGTGAAGTTTGAGTCGGAGGCTGAGCTGCAAAGTCACATCCAAACGGTGCATCGGGAACAAGGTGGGGAGAGCAACAGCGGGCAGCTCAAGACCCCCCAGGTGTCTCCAATGCCTAGAGCCAGTCCTTCACAAACTGAAGAGGTATGGCTGATCAAGTGTTGTGTTGAGTAAAGTCAATACTGGATAGACTAATAAGAAAATAAAACAAAAATAAAAATGTCTGACTTTATTTTGTGTTACTGTATCATAATGGTAGAACAATTTTAGTCATCTGTTCCTTTCCTCATACTCAGAAGAAGACTTACCAGTGCATCAAATGTCAGATGGTGTTCTACAGCGAATGGGACATCCAAGTTCATGTGGCCAACCACATGCTGGGTAAGAGGCTTTTTATTATTATTATTATTATTATTTATTATGGTTTCTCTGTCTTTTCTGCATGAAATGAAGTTTTTATAATTTACCAGTTTTTATAAAATAAATCAATTTGACCTTTTGATCATTGATTTAAATGTTAGGTGGAATGATTATGTGTGTCTGTCATCAGTACAGTGTATATATTATTATGGGAGTTTTTTTTTCCAATTTCATAGCAAATATTTGACCATCTTAAATCAATTTGACAGTTGTTTCCCTTTTTTTAAAGGATGAATCACATATTAAAGACTGATGTGATAACATATTGAAATATTTGACCCTGTCTCACTCAGGCTCACAAGTATCTGGATCACATCACCAAATAGGTGGAATTATTTTAATACTTTTAAGAATCAAATGCATCCTCAGTGTTGTGCTTTCACAATCATGCGAGTTCTTTTTTTCTTTCCCATGCATGTGAATGGTATAACGGAGTGTTTGTGCATGCTTGTGTAGCATCATCTTTCAACCTCAAATCATTTTTTTTTTCAATGAAGGTAGTTTGAAGTAGTGGGAAAAAATGTGCAAACTATTTAAATTTCACTTCCAAACAAATTGTTTGAAATTCAGACATGCTACTCACACTATCAAGATATTTCTTTTGTTTTCTCTACGTTTGTTGCCCCTTTTTCACATGCCTTCCTCTCAGATCTGAATACATTTTGTCGCATATTTTCATGCTACGTGCATTAATTGATAACAGTTTACTCAATACATGTTTTTCACAAAATGTTGTCTTTTTTTGTGCAAGCTTCCTAAGCTGAGAGCGTCTGCGTAAAACCAGCGTTTTCAAAATGTCTTCACTTTTGGTTGCCATTTGTATGCAGGCAGAATAATTTATAGAGAGAGGAGACAATTGGAAAACAGGTTTTCTTGCCTGCAGTAAGTAGGCGTCTGGATTCCGGTCTCACGTTCCTTTATTCATTCATTTATTCAGCTCGTTTGGCGGCTCTTTCATTACACTGCATTATCTGTTGTCTTCAGTGGGGGAGAGACTCATTGATCTGGAACCAAACCGCCTCTCTGTTTGGGACACGCTTCTAGGCGCAGGTGAATTTAAACACGGTGGGCAATTCTATCAGGACTGGTAGGCAATTCTATCAGGGGCCCACTGTTTGTGCATAAACAATCAGAAGCATGTGATTTGTGATTTTGATTCTGTGGTGTATTTGCGAAAGAGAGAGACGAGCCTAGAGTGTGTAGGTGTGTGTTTTGTATTCATCTTTGCGATCTGCTCACCCACTAGTCTACTGGGGGTGCCTAATACAGTACCATGCCAGCATTAGTCCTTTCTCTCGCAAAGGCAGGCACGGAGCACACTGGGAGGGTAGAAAACAAACCCCCCTACTGGTTATTTTATGTCTTTCAGCCGCACAAGCACACAGTTCCCTCATAATAGTGGAATTCAGACAGCTTAAGATAACAGGAGGATAGGTGATTGGGTTATTGTCTGATGTCTTACTTCTATGATATGCCACTGCTTAGTATTCAACATGATAACAGGTTTCATCTGACTTCTCAAAAGGTTTCTGTTAGATGCATTTGCTTTTGTGATTACTAAAATATGGAAAATACAAAACTCATTATAATATGAAACAAAAGGAAAGCTGAACAGAACAAAGAAAGTGTGTTTGACTGACACGCTACGTTTGGAGAGGTTAAGAATTTTTGATTTCTTGGCTTGATACAGACTTTTGAGATGTTCTCTCCTATAATATACATAATGTTTAAAGTCCACCAAGTCTGCAACAACTGCACAGCTAATTTGGGCCAAAAACGCTGAAAAAAAAAAACTAATTTGGAAAAGCTCTAAATACCTTTTCCACAGAAAAAAGGGACACTTTCTCCTTTTAATGGCCATCTGCACAGGAGAGGGGAAACAGGGGGCTGGGGTCATCTCCGCTCAGCTGTCAGCGTTATTAGCGTAGGTAATGGAGCAGACGCTGGATTCATAGGGGTGTTGTTTTCATCCATGCCCCACTCCATGGTGTCAGTTCACACTGATAACTCTATATATAGTGATGTGTCGTGACATAACTATAGTGCTAAGTGTATGGAACAACAAAACCTGAGCCCGTCTCAGCCAGATGAGTTCTTATGAGCCGCTTTTGTAATACAATAGTCTCTCCAAATGAAAGAGCATCCACCTTCACCTCCTCCCATCCGGCCAAAGTGGTCGTAGCTGCCTCTTCTGTAAGCATGCCAGCAAATTTTGATGCATGGATATTACAGTCAGACGACGGCGTCCCTGGTTCGGACATAAAGGGCGGCTTCGGAGCTCAGCTACTCCACATTTACTATGATAATGAAGGTAAATGAAAGGGAAGGATGAGGCCACGGTTGCAGAGGGGTGTGCTGCATACTGGCCTCAGCCAAGCCCGTGAACGGCCCCACGTGTCTTAAGATGGAGGCTGCAGCCTACTAAGGCCCAGATGGATCAGTACACATTTGCTGTACAGCTGGTCGCTCTGTTTGGGGACCTGGTGTGATACTCCTATGGAGAAAAAAATGATATCGCCACCATCCAAGGAGCAATTTAATAGCAGGCCAGAAGACAGCTGGCCACTCTTTAGTTTAGAGTTTTTTTGGCATGGCACACTTACAGAATTGAGGGTATCCGATTTTTCTCCAGAGACACACAGACTTTTACAGCTTTCAGCTGTTGCAGTCACTACCAATCCATTCATTTTCTATTATTACTTCAGATTTTTAAAAATATACATATATCCACATATAAATTTGACCATTTTCATCCTAAAACTACACAAAAAGTCATTTGAATTGTTATGCTTTCACAAAGTCACCGTTTTCTATTTTCTTTTTTTGTACAGGACCTTTGAAGGTCTTTTAGTGGCACAACAGCCTGTTTGGTTTTACCAGCATGCCATCATGACACCCCATTGCTTCACTTTGACCCTAGTGTAAACTATGACATTTGGAACCTCATGGGGGGCACGTTTGGTCCATTTATCGCTCTGTTTCAAATGTTCCTCTGTGGATTTTCAGAGCCCCAACATGTTTTGAAGCATAGGCTCTGTTTTAACGGGTTTTGAAGGTGAGAGGTCATTATCATCGTTATTTTTGTTGTTTCTATTTTCAGTCGAACTCTTTAACTATTGCCCACTTCAAGCAGCAACTGCCAAGGTGGCGGTGCTGAGGAGGACGATTGTAAACAAACAAACTACATCCCAGAAAAGTGGTTTTGGGGTCACCTCTACAGATTTTTGTTGGGTTGGTGACAACGCTGAGCTTGAAGCCAAGTCAGGGGAGGAGCCTTCTCCCATAGAGAGGAGCCAGTGGCCTGGTCAGCTCAGGCAAAGGGGGGGCACCGGAGGGGTGGAAAGGTTCGGGGGCGGAGAGGGAAAGGCACATTTGCTGTACAGCTGGCCGCTCTGTGTGAAGCAGGCACTGTGGGCTGTTACAGAGCTGGAGAGGAGAGCGAGTGAGAGGCCTTTAGCTCTCCTCTAGCGTCTCCTCCTCCTCCTCTCTGTTCTCCACGTCCACTGCCTCTCCATGTTTCCCTGTCTCAATATCTAGCTCTAACATTTTCATATTAACTGAGCTCCAACCTGGCAAAACATACTGTGTTGGCTGTTATCGTAGAAGCCGACAGGAGGCACACTGTAACAGTCTTTGAAGCTGAAAGCCTTGTTTTGTCTCTTGCTAAGAGTTTCAAATTATCCTTGACACATATCCTCTTGTCTTGAGCCCCGAGAGCAACTTGGCCATTGCATGTTGATTATATGGTCTCCATCAGTGTCTGTGTCATGGTAGAAATGCATTTATTACCCCTTATAAATGTTTTTCCCCCGTCTGTTGCTTAAAAAAGCAGGGATTGTTAGACTTTGTTCCTTTTCCTATAATCGCCTTTGATTAGGTATGTCTGATGTTGTTCCAGTAGTCTCTAAAACCCATTCATAAAGCATAAACACATGTAATCTGCTAACAGACATGACCAAACACTCCTCATTTGACTCCTAGGGGGTTGGATCAGAGTCAGAACTCAATAAACAACACAGCAAAGGAACGGGATCAATCTTATGAAATAAATAAGAGAACAGGTTTGGACCAGCCAGTGGAAACAAAGGAATCCATCCGTGTCATACACCGAGTGTGATATCTGCCTGCTTTTATTAATTGGCGATTAATAACGCCTCTCTGTTCGTTAGCATAGTCACCTCCCGTGCAGCCAAGTGTGTTGCTGCTAATATGCAATTATGTGCACCTTACTGCTCGTTACATTATACCTTTCCCTGACTAATGTGGGGTCCATGAGGAGAATAGAAATCAGCACGAGCTGCAAAAAAACAGCCATCAATAAGATTCTCACATTCTTTGTGTTACTTGCCTGTCTGGTTGGGAGGGAAAAAAAGAAAAGAAGTTTCTTACAAATTCCTCGATGTAACCAGGAGACTGCATTAAAAGTTTTACAGCTTTTGCAGAGACTGTTTTGCTCTTCCCGGTGTTTTTGTTGTAAAGCAGAGGTAATTGACATCACCATGGGGATGCTCTGTTGCTAGGCCAGACAAGCTCAGTCTGATGTGGTCCTTATCTATTGATTTTTCTGACATTTCCCCACACCTCACAGACTAGGCCAACATGTGAGAAAATATCCGACGCTCTCAGTTCATACAGCCTGCTTGTACAAACTCTACGCGAGCTTCTGCTGCCCCTTGCTGCATTGCAATTGGTAGGTTGATGTCGCAGTGGTGACTTGGGGCAAATTCCTTTCATTGATTGGTCAAAACGGGTTTATTTGTTTGGGTGATCTCTATACAACGAAAATGATCGTCCTAATACAACAGTTTAGACGTGGAAGCATTTCTTTCTGAGTCAAGCTTTGAATTTGAGTGACCTGAATAAAAGTAGGCTCTTCTCTGCTGTCCTTTTACTATGTTTTATTGAAATACAGTAGAGACGTCTTTTTTAGAGTGTTAATACCAACCTTGTTCTGAAGTGAAACCCATAAATACTGGATGATCAGAATTAACCTCTGCATTACACCTCCTCCCCATGGTCTCCGAGATGTCACCAAGGGCGGAGGTGTGTGTGCACCCCTGTTCTGATGGGGGTTGCTTAGCAGTCTGACTGGAGGGGGGCTTATGGGAGAAGTGCAAACAGACAGTCCTGCCTTAGTAAAGGTCAAAGCTGCAACCTACACCTCTCAAATCCCAGGCTGGCCCTGATGAGACCAGGCTTCAGAGCATGCCTAGAGAGGCTTGTGGTGAGGGAGACATACAGAGAGTGAAGTGGTGCCCTGCCATTGAACTGCATTGCTTTTAGAGGTTGTCAGCACTAATAGTAGTGCGACAGATTGGTTCTAACTTTGTGTAGTCGCTCTTACTTGGTGTGCTTTTTGAAATGACATGCACGCTGTGACACCAGTAGCAACCACATGCTGCTGAACCGGAAAGGGTTTCTGTATTGTTCTCAAAGCTGTTGTTAAGTATGTTTCATAGGTGTGAAGAGATATGTTTTAAAGTATAAGCAGGCTCCAAAAGAATACGGCAAAGAAAAGTTTAACTCTCTTTATGGGGCAACAATGGTGGTTTATCCAAAGCACCATGTGACGAATGACCATCCTCATCAAACTTTGGCTGTGTAAATGGTGGGCAGGGGAGGAGAGAGGAGGGGAATAGGGTTCTGAAAGGCCCCCCAGCGTCAAAGCCTTAATAATCATGTGAGCAGCGCTGGACTTCATTACCCTCCTGTTCGACAGGCCGAGTGCCAGCCCGGATTGCTGGCTGGCTGTGGCAAGGTCAACGGCGGAGGAAAAACCAGTTACTGTGTTACTCTGGAGCGGAATGGAGAGGGGCGGCCATCTGTCAGCTCAGGCCTGCCATACCCGCAGAGCAAATGGACACGGGCGGCCAGAGGAGAGGCCACAGACACCCATAGAGCTAAACCCAGAGAGCATAACTCTGGGCCGGCCAAAAAAATGGGCCTTGATACCACTAAAACACACACACACACACATATATATAAATATATATATTTATGCATTCACATAGAAAAAATAGGGCTATCTCCAAGAAATTTGGCAGCAGGTTTTGTCTATATTTATGCGTTGTTGTGGGGTTTTTTTTGTGTGTGTGATTTTTTTTGTTGCAGCTCACTGTTGGGCTCCCACAGTTTTAGATCCAGATGGCAAACCATTTGATATAAAGTTGACAAAAAGTTTTGCTTGGTTCTTGCCAACACTAAATGTGTTTAATCCTAGTTTTTCTTTATGAAGACATTGTGAATATGAGAGCAGAAATTATTGTTAGAGAGCCAATGGACTTCATTCACATTAGTCTTAGGTTTCTTGCTCCTCCGTATCAGATTTGATATTTAATGGTTCACCTTCCTGGCTGTTTGTCAGCATTTGAGTTACACGAGCCGTCTCTGTGAGGACCTTTACGATGCCTTCTGGCCAAAGTGGAAGAACCCTGTGGAATTTTCCAAAGGACCGTAATAGGTTTCAGGTGCTACGGGCCGATAGCCAGCCCCCCACAATCAACACCCCACTTTGTAAGTCTTGTTTAATAGCATTCCCTGCTCAACCGTCAACCATTTCTCCTCTAAAAGTAAAAGGTCAGCGTTAAAAATCACTTCCTTTGTTTATTTGTCTGATTCAGTCCTGTCCATCCCCCATAACCAAAACATTCAAATGCAAAGTATCTCACATAAACGTGGCTGCACATCAGAGAGTACCACCTTCTGCATCTAACAACACACAACTTAACGCAGCTGAAGTTCCTGCTTCCTGCACCAAGAGTACCAAATCCACCCCCCTGGCTTGTGCATCAACATACTCCGGAAAACAGGGAGATGGTCCTGGGCGATTCCCCTCGCATTAATGGAAATCACACAGGAACTCCCTGGATGAAAGCTCTATTAGTTATTAAGGTTTAATGTTGATATCGGTGCTTGCATGTTGACTGGAGTGCACCGTGTTGCTGATGTGGAATTGTCAGAGAGATGCAGATTTAGCGAGGAATTAGTGTACACACAGGATTTAATTAAGGGGATCTATTTCCATCTTGTTAGAAAGAGATAATGTGAGTACTGCATGCATTATGGGTTACCATATTAAATGCTGCTTCCTGTAAACAGCATAATATTAACTACCTTGGTGCTTGTAGATTATAAAATAGAAACAATGTGTTTTAGTATGGACTAAAATACACACTTTAAATCGTATTGTTTTGCAGATTTCTTCCCATGCGATTCATCAGAGGTAAAACACTTCCACCTATGTCTTGTTCTATTTCGAGCGTGACGACAAGAGTGTGAACAGTGAAGTGACGTGGCCTCTTTGTCTCCCCATTTGTCCCGCCGCTTGCCTGGAGACGTAAACCTTAAGCCACGCGCTCTCTGATTAATCTTTTAACATTTATAATTACTAATTAAGTTAGTAAGAGACTTTTAATGTAGTCCTCCTTCAACGGGGAGCAGAGAGGACAACAGATCATTAGCTTCAATAATGAACGCGGATGAGGCTGATAATGGCCCGTGATTGGTGAAAACTGACAGTTACATCAAATAAAGCGGAGCATGTTGGAGTAAGTAGCACTTTATGGATTTAAAAGCACGAGAGGAGAAAGTGAGGAGGTTTTCTGTTAGCATCAAATAAGCTCTAAGGAATTAAAGGAATGATTTGGAAGATTTTTCCTAATTAAAAAAAGAAACGCGATGCAGTAAATATACCACCTAATGTAGGTTTGTTCTGCGTTAGCGGTGGTATTAAACTCCATTTCAATTCCAGATTTTATTATTAGGTTAATTCACTTGTTGTTGGTTGTATTGAGATTTTGATCTTCCTAATGTTGCCGGTGTTCTCATTATCACATTAGTGCCCGCGTTATCATGGCTGAGAGTTGCTGCCCATTAAAGAAAGTCATTCCATCTTATTTTATTTTATGCTTTTTAATTGGTTATTTATTTATTTTTACCTTAACGACAAAGATAGTCTGGCACAATCCACCAGCGTTCCCACTTTGGGGAAGGTGCTTATGCCATAATGATTATTATCATTAAGAAGATATTAATGTGCTTGGTGTTTGCGACCCAGCTGCTCATCATGGCCTGAGCTACCGGAGGGAGTGGAGCCGCTGCCAAAACGGACAGTGCACGCAGGCCACCGCCCACCTGTCCAGAGGTTTCAGGGTTAGCAAAGGTCACAGCTACCTGCCTGCCCGCCCCTCTGCAGAAACGCAGAGCTTACGGCATAAATTTGGTGGAAATGAATCGCTTCGTGTGGACTTGTGTTTAACTATGAAGTGAACAGAGGCTCTTATACGTTTTCTCCACTCATGTTAATTATGTTACTCCGTTGTGTGTGAGGGGGGGGGGGGGATGCACGTTATCCCTGCAGAGATTCGTGCCACATAATTATTCATTGAACTAAAATCTTCCTAATATTTCAGGCTTCTCCAGAAAACAGAGCACAACTGTAATCCTCCATATGTTTGCTATAAATTAGTTTTGTGCAAAACTTGTTCATTTTTCTTAATTGTGTTAATCAGGTTTTTTAGGTTTTCGTGGTAAACCGGAGGTACAATTACTCTGGCTTTTCACACCGCTTCTACAGAGATAGATGGTGTAAAACTGAAGAGCGGCAGGCTGAAATTCCTGTAATCTCTTAGTTTCAAATTGCTGCTTCATTAGGACTTGGAAAAGGAACCCATAGTTACATTTAATCAAACGAATCGGTGTGGCAGACCAACATAATCAATCACAATCCTTGTCCAATATGCTACATTCTGTAACTACCAAGCTGGCTTGGAGAAAAGTCAATTACAGCCGCTGTCTCTGCTCCTCTGCCGCGGTAGCTGTAGCGGTTTACAGTTTCTGCAGTTATTTTCATTATGCAAATACATATTGTGTGTATTTCACACATATAACCTTTTTCTGTTTCCACACCAGTTTTTTTTTTACATGTGCTGCCAGTTCCTGTATCAGTCACAGGCTGTCTTTTAAATGTGTGACTTATCTGGAATAATCAAATGACGTATTAATGGTTTTTGCTCTCTAACTCTTGAGCTGCAGTGAGATATGTTGTTTATCATTTGTGTTTTCTGTCCATCTCACTGTCTGCTTTTAAAAATATATATTGTGGTTTTATTTCCATACAATTTTCCCCTCCATTAGTTTATTTATGTGCATGCACAAACTGTGTAAACATGCTGCACATAGACAATCATCACCTAATCTATCAATCTTTTCTCATATCTTCTATGTTCTTTCCTCCATTTCACTTCTACTCTCTTCCTAGAACACAATCAACATGCTATATGTAATACACACAGGCGAGGAAACACACACACACACACATGCACACACGCAATAGGTAGCTAGCTTGGTTGGTGGGGGCCATGGCTGCAGCTCTTCTGCGCAGTCCCTCTGTGGCTCCCGGGGCTCGGCTGCCAGTTGTTTGCCAGCGTCTCCATGTGGAATTCATTCAAATTAAAGCGGTGGAATGAGGCCCGAGTCCCAGAATGCCTCGTCCCTCTCCTTCATCAGCATTCCGCCGATGAGAGTAATTAAAGCAGAAATTAATTCTGCTGTAAGCAGAGGAGCCACAGAATAACTGATATTAGAGGCTGGATGATGAATGCTTGGCATCAAGGGAGGTCTCAGGGGAGGAGAGGAAAATTCACAGATCTTTCTCTTTCTTTTCCCCCCTTTCTTTCTTTTTCTTTCTTTCCTTCATGCTTTCTATCTTTCATGCTTTCTGTCTTTCTTCCTTTTTTCTTTCTTTCATGATTTCCATCATTTCTTTCTGTGTTTCTTTCCTGCTTTCTGTCTTGCTACCTTCCTTCTTTCCTCTGGACGTTGACCTACTGCTTGCTTCTCACCTTTGCATTTATTTTACCCTCCGTGGCAACATTCGTCCTTCCATGCTGCCCAAAGACCAAAAGACGTTGGCTGTAAGCGTGACTGAAGACGATGCCACAAAGCTTCTTTGCTCGGTAACAGTATTTTGCATTCTGTCAGCGCTGGCTCTTTGCATATTCAGTCAACAGGCATATTAGTCTGCACTGATGCTGCAAACGCCAGTGAGTTGTTCTGTCTTTTTTTTTTACAGGTGAAATCTTTACTGTTCTGGACAGATTTCATTGTAAAAAAAGACATCAGTGAGCAACAATTCAAAAACTTTTTGATTGAATTAGACGATGTATTTACTATGGCTGTGTTTTACTTCTAAGAACAGCTTTCATTTCTGAAGACTGAACCTTGAAGCTCTCCAGATGATATGATATTCCACCCAGGATGATTCAGTGATCCTCCATGTCCCCCGACACTTTATTTTTGGAACGGCAAAGCTTAAGCAAGAGCAGTCACAAGACTGAAAGACAAACAAGTGAACTCTTGAAACACCGGGGTTGGATGAGACTGTCAGTGTTTTCCTCTCTTAGAATCAAATGGAATTGAACAAAGGTTAGCTCTCTTTGGGGTTTTATGGTAATGTGATATACGATGCTGCCATGGAATTTGCCAATGCATGTCTTAGCTCTGTCTGACTCCAAGGATAGAGTGAATGGTAATTACGCTGACCTCTGCCCCTCCCTCCCTTATTCTGCCCTCTGGGTAAAAAGCCTGAGGAGGTAATAAACAATAGATAGATTTGTCTTGTTTGCGTTGCAGCTGCACTCCTAATGACACGCGAGATTGGTCTCTATTTTGCAAATAATTCATGCCAAGATCTGCAGGTAGTTAAATTGCATTTTTAATTGGTTTTTGTGCAGGAATATAACAATCAGATGTAAATGAATAGAAGCTCAACCTGAGATTTGCTGACTGGTATTAAGAATTTAGCAGGTTGGCAAAGGACTTGAAACACGGAATGAATGATCAGAAACCACAAAGAGCTACAACTGCAGGCGAGATGTGAGAGAACCAGAAACAAACCTGTTGATGGAGCCAGTCTGAGACGCTATCAGGGTTTAGCATGAATTCTTTAAATATGTGACCTTTTTGTTTAGACCTTGAATATTACTGTAAATGTATTAGATGTACCCTACAGGCAATGGGTTTATTATTTTAATATAAAACATCGTTTTAATGTATCCATCCGTCAATCCTTTGATGACATGTGAATGTTTCATTAGCAGGTAGTCATAATAATAAGCTCAGGGTATATTATGCTGAATATTAATGCTAAAGTGAGGGGAAAGAAGTAGAGTTCCTTAAATAGTTATTAATGTATGATAATGTTCTCCTATTCTTCCGATCTATAGCATAAAAGCATGAACATAGCCCCACCCCCAGTCCTGAACATCATTTAGCTTTCTGTTTCCATTTATTCATTCCTCGTTTGGAACGATGATGTGAAGCATGAAGCAGAAATAGTAAACATACAGTAAAGGCATTTTCCTTTAAATAATTTAGCACCAGAGTCTTTTTATAGACTCAAGGTTTACCTATGGACCTTACTAAAAGCCTCCTACTTAACAGAAGTTTCTGAGAGTGTACCCACAGTGTATCATGTTGCTGTTGCACGTGACGCCTTCCTCTGTCATTCAAATGCCAGCGCTGTTATGAACTGTAAGGACACATCTTGATGTCTGTCATCCTGGAAATGACGGCTGTGTTTGTTTCTCCACTTGCTACATGCTCCAATAAAAAATATACTCAAAATGAAACCTCGGTGTAACGATGACCTTAAACGCAATGACACTCTTTCCCATAACATTGTCCTGTCCAATAGTCCAGAACTCCCCTAAGAGGCCTTACAGCAAGTCTTGGAGGAACCAAATGAGAGAGAAATCGATTACTTTCCTCTCTCCACTGTCTCTGCCCTGGCTGAATTACTGAAACAAGATGCTGCACTTAGAGGAGTCTTTGGAGAGACTGAGGGAGAGAAAGAGTGGTGGGGGAGAGAGAAACACTTTTAGGGACATGGGTGCCATTTAGACGAGGACCATCTTCTCACAGAAAGCCACTAAAAGCAGTGAATGATCCTCTTCCTGTCCCTGGCTGGGAGGTGGTTAGCCTCCTGTGGTTAAGTGAATACAGAGCTTACGATTGGATTTGAGGTCAAAGCAAGATCATTAAAAGAATATTCATTTCTGAAATCCAAGCTTGACAGTCACGCATGTGAAGCTGTATCAGTTCATCTTCAGTTAGGCTTCATCAGAAAGCATGACACCAGGCTTCACGGCCGCATTCTGATGTCGTTTGCAGACTTGGTGATGTCAAATTAGTGCTGTTTAACACCATCACCGGGTTTTATTGTGAAAACTAAGAAGATGAAATTGAGGCTCGCTCGTTTGGTAGACAGAACGTAGTGCTTAAGGGACCCAATCCCTGTAAGTGCCATTAAGTGGAAATTGCCGTTCACATATTCCAGTGGTTTGATTAATTACACTCTCTCATGTGCTTTCATAAAGGCCCAATGAAATATGGGGAGCAAATTGCATTGTGTTCCTGTATCCTGTTATGTAAAAGCAGTTTAATTATTGACACATGTTTCGCCACCTGGAAGGGGAAGGGATTGTCGGACATGAATAGAAATCACGCAATAGATATCGGGGAAGAGTAGAGGCAGCACTTCAGATGCCGTGTGTTTTCTGTTTCCATGACTCACTTGATGTTCTCGCCTTCGCTCTCACCTCAGATTCTCAGACTAAATCAGAGCAAATAGCAGCCTTGATCAGACGGAGATGCCACAGTTGTGAAAGAAGCATTTTGTGAAGGTGACTGGACTTTGAAACCTGTTTA
Organism: Callopanchax toddi; assembly: GCA_006937965.1. Lineage (NCBI taxonomy): Eukaryota > Metazoa > Chordata > Actinopteri > Cyprinodontiformes > Nothobranchiidae > Callopanchax > Callopanchax toddi. The sequence continues at coordinate 73,626 of SSNR01000063.1, read as the reverse complement.
ACTTTGTGAGGCAAGACTTGCTTTTTGAAAGGTCTCCTCTAATAAGTATGTAGTTAAGGCAATATTTTGTGGAGGCTGCGTGCTCTCTCCAGGGGATTAACAGATCACTGCTGGCTTTGTGTGATATCTTAAGATAGCTCTTTTTGATCAGAGTAAAGGCTTAAGCGCTGCTTAGTTACGACACATGGCTACTTTGAACTCAGAGAAGCAGTGTAAGAAGACAACAGGCAATATTGAAACCTCAATACAAACGTTTTTTTCCCTTTTCTTCCCTTTTTTTTCTTTGTTCTTAGAGTTTTTGTGGAGCAGTGCCCTCTAGTGCCATGGAGACTGAATAGCATCATTGTGTTAGGGTGGTGCTTGCCTTCTGCTGTAGCCAGTAGTACTTAGGCTGCACTCTATTCTGTATTCTACAGTGTATGTGGAGGTATTAGCTCATAAAATCCTCCTACTGTCATATGAACCGACTGCCGTCCCTGAGCTCTATATGAACAGCAGGGCTCTGATACTCAGTCCCAAGCTGTTCCCGTTTGCCCAGAACGATCAGGCCTGGCCTCATGCTCTCTACCTGATCTAGTTGACTGGGCTGCGTAAGTTAGGTAGGCAGTCCCTGTCTCCATTCCCCTCCTCCCTCCCAATATGCACTTGGACCCAAGCTCAGGCTGCACCTTTCGTGTTCCACAGGGATAGGGGGCCAGATGGAGGAATTTGATTAACCAGCAGTGGAGGACCAAATGTTCAATTGGATACAGAACCAGTTGGAAGACGAGAGGGAGCGAGGGATGGGGCGGGGGTAGAGGGAGAAAATCTAAAATGGCTGGTCATGTGCGCCGGCCAACACTTTCCAAAGGGGAGCCCAAACAGACACTGAGGTGTAGTAATGCAGAAGCTCTTTTCCAAGTACCAGCTGGGCCTTTTAGGAGCCTCAATCCCCACAGCAGACACTCGGCAGCCTCCGAGCAGCTTGACTTTACCATATGTGGAACTTTTTTATGCTCCACCTGGTTTCCCCGGGGGACTTGTGCCGCTGGGATGCTGGAGGCAGGTGAATTGCTCTTAATGCAAGGCACTGAATCACTGGGCCAACAACATGAGGGAAGTGCCTAGGGAGAGGAAATGGATCTGCAGAAAGACTGGCGCGGACTGGCACAACCTTCGAGTTTGTGCCTGCTTTAGCTAAAAAAAGTCATGATGTGTCATCATGCCTCCAATCTCACACCTCTACGTTAGTTTCTTGCAGCATGGCCTTTTTAAAGCACTTTTTTTCACAACTGCACCTTTCATTTATCTGATGCTTTCAGCTTTAGCTTAAAGCTTTTTTAATCTTTATTAAATGTTTTCTATAATAATAAACTGTAAATGTTTCTTTCTTGTTTTTATACTAGAATTGACTGTCCAGGTACTGTAGGCAGGATGAGAGAGAGTTTGGCCAAGATGCTGGAGGTGTGGTCACTCTCCTGCCTGCACCTGTCTTACTGCGGCTGTGGCATGGAGCCAGAGGTCAGGGGTCACCACAGGGGGCTGTCAAGGTCAAAGGTTTATCACTCTCCGAGGGGTCTTGGAGCCATCACTCAGATCCTGCAGTACACACACTCTGCCCAGCTGAATTTTTCTCTTCCCCCACTTTTTCTAATCCTTCCAAATGGCTCGGGCAAAACTCCTGACAGAAGTGAGAGAAACAAACTGTGGGGTGTTGAGCTCTAAGCCATCAGCTGGAGATTTCACTTTGAAAAGATTCCCTTTTACTCGCTGCCCTTTCCACCAATCAGAGGGCACACCAGAGTCCAAGCACCCGGAGCAGCTGCCCTCTGACCCTGCCAGCGGTTGTTGGTTTATTTTGTTTGGGTATGTGAGAGGGAATGGGGCTGCTTTTTGACAGGTCAGGCAGCAGGACTTGGATGAGGTCTTTAGCAAAAAAGGCCAGAGAGGGAGAATTTCACAGCTCGAGAAAAGACACAAGCTACTCTGAACTGGGTTGGCAGCTTCAGTATTGCACTCATGTTGCTGGATTAGCTGTCATATTCATCGAGACATGTGGAAAATGGACCATTTTGGGGGTAGAAGAGGGGTCGTTTATGCAAAGTCAATTCCATCAAGCGGACAGAAATTTCACGATACCTCTGTTTTTGCAGCTGTGCCCACCACTCAAATTACACCCCTCTCCCCCTCGCCCCTTTTGCTGTTCCCCTCAACTTTCTCTGAATGTGCCAGGAGCTTTACATAGCTCTCCTGCTCTTCAGGGAGTTAGGAAGAGGTAAAGACACATAAAGGGCCACGTAACCTAGCAGTGAGTCAAATCCACGAAGCTGCCGTGGTTCAATGAAGGTGCTTGTCATGTGAGGGCCACGTAGCGGTATGCAAAGAAGCCACATCCGTTTAGAGGAGGTACTAACCATCATGCCATAGCACCAACTCTGACAGACCACAGGGAACGGACCCGCCGCATTGAGCCTGTCAGCTGTTCCAGCAGCGCAAAGCGATCGCGAAACCCTCCACTGGGACTGTATTACTGAAGGCTTTTCTTCTCTGCTTCTGTTTTATTTTTTAGGGTGGGGGGGCAGGGTTGCAAGTCTGTGTGCAAGAGGGGGTGTTGAGGGGTATAATTTAGAGCACAGAGGGAGCTTCGTCTCTCCATCTTATGATTTGGAGGTGAAGACAAGCACCCTCGGGGGCCCCCTGTCAGAGCTTTTGGGCGCGCTCAATGCAGACTTCAATAAAAACACACAAAAAGAATTCCCCCACAAGGGCGCCCGGCTGAATTGCTGACGCCAATGTAAAAGATTCAGTTTTCTGTGAATCATTTAGTACGCGACCCTGAGCTCACTGCACAACATGACAATCACAAGGAATCCCACCACCACCGCCACACTTTTCGCCCTCCGCGTCGCACCGAAAAACAAACGAACCCAGAAAACGCCAAATTATTTCTTCCGCGCAAACACTTTCGCACATTGATCATCCTCTGCCACTCCTCCATTTTCCTCCTCCAGTCCCACCTCTCACTCCTCTTTTTCTTTCCCCGTCTCACTGTATTCCTGTCATGACAAATGTCAAACACAGTCAGTTAGGAGAGCGTTTTTCCTTTTTTTTCCCCTTCTTCTTTTTGGCAACCGAGATCTTGCCAAGTCGAATGTGCGCTGGGACAAGACTGCTGCAGAAGCATCACATTGGAGCATCAGCATCAGATATTTCTGTGAAAGTAACAGAAATGTTTGAAGGTGTTGTCACAAGCTCACAGGTTCCTGCTGTTTGTGTGCACCGGAGGGAAATGGCACCTTCTCAGCCCTTTTGTCTTTTCCCTCCCCATTGTTGTTGTTTTTTTTTTAAACTTATTTCTCTGTTTAGTTGTTATCACTTTTATTGTGGTTAAGAATCTCAGCATGGCTGTTTTTTTGTTGGTTTTGACAGTGGGGGTCGGTGTTATAGTCAGAGTTAAAATTAGAGGAGTTGCTTTTCTGAGTGACTTGGAGACATGTCATCTTCTGGAAGCAGTGGGGAGTCTGTCAGTCACAGCCATGGTGTGTTTTAATCATCTCTGTCCCACTTGGTGAAGTGCTGACGGTTAGAGTGAGGGTTCCCTCCCCTGGACAATACCAGTATGCAAGAATTTCATACACTCTGATGTCAGACGTAGCAACCGGTTAAGAAATATGAGACGTTTTTCTTCCTCAAGTTAATCCTGCAAATTCAATGGGGGAATCAAGCGATGTCTGGTGAATCTGAAAACATATCACAAGTGTGTTTGAAGGGTTTTGTGATCTTTCAAAAGATGTGACAGCTGGAAGGAGAATGGCAACAAAATAGCAGGAGTTTGTCACTATAATGAGAGAATGAAGCCGATAGAATAATCAAAACTTATGAAGTGTTTGAAGCCTAATGAGCGGGGGGCTCCCCCCAAGCGAGAAATAATAATAGTGTTTTGTAATGTTATAGCCATTTTCATAACACACAAAGGAATTAACAGTAGGCATTTTTGATATAAAAGTAGGTTAGACTGCAGATAATTTTTTCCATCATGTAGCAGCGATGACAGCGTGTCTTTCCGCTGCGCTGCTCTGAGAGATCGCACATCCTCAAATCCAAGAAGAAGCTAAAGTCAGGCTGTAGTTTTTCTGGCGTTGCACTTCACCCTTGAAGCTCTCTCTACTTTAACCCCAGCCCCCATCTGAGCATGCTCCCTGTGGTCCTCTCCAGAGAAATGGCCCCATAGGTCAGAAAGCATCCTCCGACGGTCTTAATGGACAAGTAGTCTCTTTACAAAACCAGGAGAGCTCCTGGAGTGTCTGAAATAGGCTCTGTTTCCTCTTCTTGCTCCCATAAAAAGTTTTTTTAATGAAAATAAGTCAAAGAAAAAAGTATGTGATCATCTGCATCATTTTTAGAGATAATATAGTTACATATGCAACACATGTTTAATATAAATTAGGTCCTTTCTAATTGCATTTGAAGGTGTGAGCCTCACCAGAGTGACAAATGCCACTAAAATGAGCTTTAAACAGAGGTACTTACAAAAATATTCCAACAAGCCCCCAAGCAATTAGTCCAGCTGCCTGCCTTTGTCCACCTACCCATTGTGTTCTTTGTATAAAACCATTCTTTTACACCTCCACTTACTCCATCCTCCGAGACGGCATTGGAAATCCAAGGCTCTGAGTTGAACCCACAGTTGGTTTAAGTGTAATGAAATGTATGTCATGTCTCTGGCTCACTCCCTCCGGCTTCCCCTCACCCCTGGCCCCCTGAATGTGCTGCCTTTGACAGGAAGGCCTCTGTGGCTTCTGCTGCAGTGATCTTTAGCCCCTTCAGGTCCCACTGACTATTTAGGACGTCCCTGCGATTTGTGGGTGGACTCAACCATGTACACATGCTTCAGAGCATTGACTGAGGAGCAGAATAGACAGTTAGATGCAGCTGAAGTTTTGGACAGCTAAACCAGTCCGCTGGGAAACCTTACCCCGATGTCTGGCTGCTTTTTAAAGAAAGGGGGAAAAAAAGGTTATTAAAAAGGTTTTTTAAGGCATAAGAATGTGTTATCAGATACAAGAAATGTGCACACTCTGTAGTTTTTTCCCCCCTTTTTCTGATTAGTGTGATCTGAGCAGCAAATATACACATAATGGAAACCATAGCAACAGAAATCAGGTACAGTTTCTGGAAAACGAACCCAAGCTGAGCCATCTCCGATGATGCTTATTTAAATTTCAACATATATTGACTCAGCTCAGTATCTGTTCCTTTTTTGTCATATATTCAATCTGTATGCAGATGAGAGTGATAACATCGCACACGGAGCGCTCATGTGGCATGTGTATGTGTTTGTGTTTATGAGGCTGTGATTTACCTGAAGCTTGCTGGTGTGCGAGTGTGTTTGTGCCCCAGTGCACATCCATGCATGGACGTGTGTCTGTGCATAGATATTGCAGCTTGGAACGAGTGTGCATGTCCACTATATTAGACGGAGCGTGTGAGGGGCGCCTCAGCATGTGTGTGCTGCTGTCTGTTCAGAGCTCTCTGCGCCAGCAGGGTGCGCCATTCCAATTTACCCATCAGCCACGGAGGCAGGGGGTAAAAGCGCGGGGCATCGCTGTCGGAGATTTCACATTCAAGGGACGAGATTACCTGTCAGGGGACCCCTGTGTTGAGGTGATGAGGGAGGGTGACTGCAGGGGCACAGTGTGGGGGAGTTGGACTGTTTGGGGGGACGGCAGGAGTGGTGAAAGAAGGGAGGGCAGAACGACTAAAACCCCCCTGAAATCTGTGGGTTCTCTGTTTTCTGGGGAGCATAGCTGCCAAGTTTCACATCTGTTTGACACCAGGCGCTGTGGTACGGCAGTCAGGGGCTGTCTGTCCTGATTCACGTCTCTTCGCTCTCTAGTTTGCTGCAAGAATCCGGACGACTGCTGGAGCTCCGTCTCTGAAGAGATCCTTGCAAAAATGTGTCTTTCTCTATGAAGGTTACGGAAAAGGAAACCCAAAATACGACATAGTTTTTGAATTCTTACTATGGTTTTTCTGTTGTTCCTCTGTAATCATGAACTCTTGAACATTGCATTATAAAGATCAGCTCAAACAGTTCCTTAAGGCCTGCAGACCCAGCTTGCTCTCATCTGTGCTCACTCTGTTTGTGTTTGAGCGTCAGCCAAGACAGCTATGGCTGCTCCAGAGACCCTTAAAGTCTGTTGGGAGACGGGACATTCCAGCAGCATAACTCATTCTTTACACCATCTCTGCTGCCATTAGTTAATTATATGCAGGTGTTTTCCTTTCTCAGTCATTTTTTTTTGTTGTAGATCTAATAAAATGTAGCCATAAGAACATAAAGCAAAAAAGGAGGCGAAAAAAGGGAAGGGGGGAGACTGTGTGGAGGAAGTGGCTGAATGTGCTGTGTGAAGCAAATTATTGCCCCCATGTAGATTCATCAGTTCTCCCTGCTGGATTAAGGAAGGGCCTTTCTAATGAAGTTCGCCCCGTCAAAATGAAGGGACTAATTCTGATTTAGCTGAGGTAATGAACTTCCCCTCTCCTAGTGAGAGCAGCGCCATGGGGTGAGGAAAGAGGGGTGGTTGTGTAAGGGAGGAGGAAGAGGGGGGGATCTAGAGTGGCAGCGAGAGAGAGATGGAGGCAGGTCGAAGACAAGACAGCAGAGAGACACGGAAGGAGGACAGATAAAGCTAGAAGGCAGAGCGAAAGCAAGGGGAGAATGAGGAAAAAAATTATGCAAAACGGCTGTCTCGTATTTGCTGAGATGTATTAAATTTCCAGCGCGGGTGCCTGTGTTATATAAAATTATGTTAATGTCTTGTGGCCCGCTGCGAATGGCGGCTTGCTGGTCCTGAGCATGCGTGGCTGGCCGCTACACGGAGCGCGCTCAGTGGGACTCGGCTTTTCTATTAAGGAAAACCTCTAGACACCTGATGATGAATTCTCTCTCACCAAATGTTCCCCTTTTTGTGTCGAAAATATGAGCGCTTTTCTAAATGACTTTGGAGAGCCTGGCGTGGCGCTTGGCGGCCTGCATCTAGCAGGGGGAGAAAGGGGATGAGGAAGGGGTGGGGGTCCCTTTGCAGCAGGCTAAGGGAGTCAATTAAGGCGAGCACTGATAATTATAAGCCGGCAGAACGCAGGGGCTGGCTAATTGTACGGTGTTCCACGCCGCGAGCCCAGCCAAGGGGCCTCTCCTCAACACTCTCCATCCTTGCTCTTTTGTGTGGACCACAAACCCCTTCAAGCTTCGTACCTCGGTCTGACAGTGCCACAGTGAGGCTAGCATAAAAAAAAAAGTCAAGGAAAAAAGAACAGGCATGTGCCCATAATTAACTTTTACATTCAGTCCACTCACTCTTTAGAGACCTGAAAGAAAGTCTGGTCTTCGTTCACACCTCTTTTTCTTTTTTTTCTCCTCTCTTTGCTCACAAGAAAGTTTTTCTCTGCTCATTGTTCAGGTTCTTTGTCTATAATTTGATTCTCAGTTACATTTACCAACTTGTATCTGGTTATGAGAGGTCAGGGCATGGTCATTTAACCTTTATTTCCTAGAATAGACTCAATAGTTTAGAATTGAGTAAATTAGAGCATTTCAGTGCAGAGTGGTGTTTTTGTGGCTGCAGGGGGTCCAGGACTCCATGCAATCCATCTCAGCAGCCTGAACTGTTTGTCCCCAACGGACCTCCATACCTGCCTGCAGCTGCTGCACCTACATTTCATTCGTTAGCACGTATTTGCCTCTCACCTTTGTTGTTGTGGATTTCTCTTTTTTCCTTTTTTCGCCCCTTCTGTCTCTGTGACCTACGTGCTGCTCATCTGACCGAGTTTTGGTAACTATAGCGATGTAACTCATCCTGTTACACTAGGCACTTTGGGCTATACCAGGGCAATGTATATGCATTTTTTGTACACTTATTACTACATATCTATAAAATGTATTGTAAAAGTTTGGAAGCTTAAACAAAATTTGAGATTTTGCAAATGTTACTTAATACTTCTCCAACATTAAGCTGCTGTTTGAAGTCATTATATCAGATGTGTCTTAAATAGATTCAACGTCATTGATGCAGTGCAAAACACTGGTCATATAAAGTTGTTTTCATGCATACATTCTCTTGTTTTGTGCCATGCCATCTTCTCTTTCGTTCACCCTTGTGCTTGTGATCTGGAAATTGATTGCAGCATGTCATTTTTTAATGTGAGTCCATTTTGGCAAGCATAAAAAAATGCACACAAGTTTGCAGACGACATAAAAAGGGATGTAGCAGTTTTAATCTGAAATAAATCTCACAAACTCATTTAATCGAGATTAGCACTAAAGTAAAATCTAAACAATGGTGAAGTTCCTGTAACTTTTATTTGAACAAGAAAAATTGAAAAGTCAAGTTTTGAAATATGTGAGAGTAAAAAAAATAGAAGTAAATCAGAATCATGTGGAAAAAAGGACAATCTGTGTTACAATACAAATGTATTTTTTTGCTCCAGTTTACTGTTTTAATTCAGCATCCTGTAACATTACAATGCTCTTTTTAAAAAAAATTTATTTAGTTCATTTTGTGTATTTAAATTATGGGTATTCCAAGACATTTTGCAGTGTATATACAATCACATCCCTATGTTTATGTCTGGTTAAAGATAAGAGATTTTTTTTTTCAAAAAGAGAGGAAAAACTGACATTAAAGTCTTATTCTGTACTATATAGACTCTCAGCAAAAGAAAAATTACAACCTAAACTAAAATATATCTGAAAAATCCACTCAGTGTGTTTACAGAGCGAGGAAATGACTTTGTCCCTCATGTTTTGTGAACTCCAAAAGGTGTTCTAGTCGGCTAAGCCCTTTGTAACATTTATTCAAGCGTTACGCATGTTTATCTCGACACAAAAACCTGTCACGTCGGTGTTTCTACCTTTGGCCTGGTAGCCAGGGGAGCTGTGAAGCGGTTAATGTAGGCACCGAGCGGCTGATCCAAGCAGAAGCCCGGCCCTGCTCTGATTAGCACCTCCAACGAGCTGCCATGCATCTGAGCTGACATGTTCTCCCAGAATCCTTTGCTCTTGCTGCGCGTGGGCATCACCTCCACTGACATGCCACGGCCTTGCCTCTCTTTCTGTTTCTTTTACATGCACACTTTCTTATACTTCAATTTCTGCATTTTTGATTCATTCTGTCCTTCTTAAACTGCGACGGCAGGAAATAGATATTAGTAATGTTCCCTCCAGGCGCCAGTTCTCCAATCAGCTCCAGTCCAGGGGGAGTCCATCCCTGTGCGCTCCCAACTACCACCTTCCTACCCCCACGCGCTGCATTCTCCTGTCCTTAATGGGCCTCGTAGTACTTCCGAAATGAGCTTGTGCCTTATGAGCAGTGCTTCTACCTCAAGAGAGCGCGCTGCACGGAGGTGGAGTCAATTTGTATTCACCCATAATTCCCTGGGCCTTAATCACTCAGATTTTCCCCCCATTATCTGTTAATGGATAATTCCCGTGGAGAAAAGACGAAGTAAACCCACCTACTGTTTACAGGCCTGAAGCCGTCTCTTCTCCTGCATCCAGCATCCTGTAGCGACTCGTATATATTTGCTGCGGTGCGTCTGCCGAGCACCGGATCTCCCTGCTTTATTAACACATAACTCCAACATCAGGCTGATAAGTACGAGCCGGATGCTGGAACTAAGGTGGAGTTCCTCATAAACATGCTCGGTACATACAGGTATTCCTTTCTTTTATGGCGACGTTTGACAGCTTAGGCGCTCTTCATTGTGGCGTGATGGTCTGAGCGGATGGGCTTTGATTGCTGTTTCTGTTCCGTCACCGCTTCGCCAAAAAAACAACCCATTTCCAGACTACTAAATATTCTCAATTTGTTCTCCCACTTGTTTGCTCATTACTCTCTGCAAAAGAAGTGCCCAGATTGATGTCCTTAATATCTGGCGACACAAGCGACTGGGGTCCCTCTAATGGTGAGCTTCAGAGAACCATTCACTATGCCCCAGAGAGGAGTGGAAATCTAAGTATCAGATTTTTCTTGCGCAAAACGAAGTGCTCCAATTCAAACCGCTCCTCAGAAGGATTGTTTAAATAGAGTAAGGGGCAATAGTGGCGTTGGAACAGAATAAGCTGAGGGAGATTTTTTTAATTAAGCAATGCCCTGCGTTATACTTAATTACACACTATTATCTCAAATTAAGGCTGGCTTTAGTTACTCTAGTTTCAGTCGGTTGCTCGCTGTCGTGCGACGGCTCTGCGTTTGAAGTTGTAGCATCAAACCGCCTTCAGAATACAGAATTCAGTCAACTTTAGCTGTAGTTTACAGAACTGTACAAGCCAGATCTGCTGGCCCCTGCATCCCAAACAGCCTTCAACAGCGCACCAACTCGAGCTCGGATGAAGAAGTAAACAGCGCTGAGAAATGAAGACCATTCTTTGTGAAAGTAGTTTTCTCCTCTCCTGTCCTCCACATGGGAGAGATATTAGGCGTTTGTGTTTTAAGGAGCTGTGAAATACATAAACCATGAGCCACAGGAACGCGAGGCCCTGTGGATATGCAGATGGGCTTACTTTGCTGGTGTCAGGGATGCTTAGAGGGAGCAGACGCAGGAGCAGTTCTCATCTAAAGGATTTTCTTAGGAGTGCAGAGGGACGGGGTGGTGGCGGCGGAGAACACTCGGGAGACTCGGAAAAACAGAGTGGGAGGAGGGAGAGATGAGGAGAGAGAGAGAGCTGACAGTCCCCCGTGGCCCTGTAACTATATCCAGAGTCTGCTCGGTGCTTAGAGAGGGGTGGGGGCCGTTGCAGGGCCGTGCTGATTGGAGCTGCCCCGGAGAAGGGCTGGGGGAGCAACAGGAAGTGACCTCAGCCCAATGAGGCAGCTATAGGGGTGAGAAAGCTGACTTCCTCCCCTGGCTCTCACTAAGAACCAGGCTGCCAGCCTGATTCGGCCCCCGTTGCTCTACTGATGACAAACCCAGCAATAAAAGATTGAACAAACCACAGATTATTCTCAGAACATGACATCCGTTTGTCGTTACCTCTGTGTGTTGGATTTATCATTGAGGTTTAAACAACTAATGACAACCGTTATGGAAAAAATGCCATAGATAAACAAGGGACGTAAGAAATGACAGTTGAGGGATTTTAATTGAACAATCATTTGGACAGGATGTAATCAGGATCTCTCTCAGATTAAACATTGGTGTATTTCACAACACTGTGATCACAAGTAAGCATGGTTCTCTAAGGCAATGTGACACTACTAACACCATTGATTAAATTAAGACAGGGATTATTAAAAATGGCTACAAAAACACATGCCTTCTTCTTTCACTGTGAAACATTCTGACTTTACGTCTCCATTTTTACCGATGCACCTGCTTACATATATAAACACACGCGCACATCTACTCATGCAAGGTCAGTCAGGCAGGTGCAGAGGTATCTGCATAATGAAGCAGACCAGGTCTCCTAAGGGACAACACGGTGCACTGGGGTCAAATGGGGGCCGCACATATGGCAGAAGAGGAGAACTGTGACTGCTGCAGGTAGCTTGACCTTAGCGTACACCCTTTTGCAGATAAGCAAACCCAATGGTGATCAAAGAGGACAGTGATCCTCTTGCACGGCTGCATGGTTGCAATCATGCTGCTTTTCCTCCCCCTCTTTTCCTGATACCTGGTGCTACACTCAGATGCACATGTAGGGTAAAGAGTAGCTCATCTGTCAAACACACGGCTGCAGAACACAACATCAACTCGCTCCCTTTCGAACTACGTTGAGCCGCTTTGATCGGCTTTTGCAAAACAGTCATGCAGAAATATGTGTGAGCTGTGATGATACGCCGCTAATGCTTTGGATTTTATGCAGGAAACACTCTTGTATAATATTCAGTATCATGGTTTTTCATATTGAGAAAGGATTTAGGGAAATAAACTGACAAACATGTTAAGGTAATAAGTTTTCTACCTCTGTTTCTTTTGGCACTGCAGGAAATGTTTTTTCCTGGAGTTTTAGGGGTCATTTGCTTCCAGTTGTCACTAATACTCAACATCAGTTTGTAGGTACAGATATTGAGACATGTCCTATTTTACCATCAGCCATTAAAAAAAAAATCAATATTTGCAATATATTGAGATTTTGGTTATAGTCAGAATTTAAACAGCAGATAAACTTTTAGTATTAATAAAAATGGAAAATATTCATTTACCTAATACCTTAAAAAAGGGAGGAGATTGATCAATCTGAACTTTTAAGTCCAACGCTACAATTTTCTTGCTGTCCGCTGATTTGTTTTGCCAGATTTGCCCTGAAGCACCTGCAATAAAACTCCTACTTGGACTCGGACATGCACAGCTGTTTAGCTAGATTGTGCATACATGCTTCTGGTACCCAGGGCCTGTGTGGTGGGCACTGGGCTGTGGAGACCTGGGGATAAACCCTGGATGAGTCCCTGAGGTTGCCACCCCTCCCCCAGACCTGATGTCATGCTTGCCAGGAGTTTGATAGCTCACAGTCTGGCCCCATGGCAGAGTGTAAAGGCCTTTTATTGACACGCTGGAGATGGGCACTTTTCTAAAAGTCTGAGTCAGCAGGTTCGCTGTGCTGCAAATGGGAGTGCAGGTCTACAGTTGTGACATTTATTTAAGTTGTCAATAGCCATGGCTGTGGCTGTAAAGTTTTTAAAGATGTGCAAATTTCTGTGCTAAAATCCGTCTACAAAACGATTTCATGTTCATGTGCATGAGCAGCAGCAGACAGTTAGATGAGAGATTCCTGAATTTTAATGATTTTTAATCATTTATTTAAAAATCTGTTTGTTATTTATTCATTTTGATTCTGCAAAGCACAAATTATTCCTTCCTTCATCATTTAGACTTCCATAAACATTAATTTAATTTGCAAATTCTAAAAATAAATGTGTTTTTTTCCTTCTAGTGGTAGCAAGTTAATCAGAAAGATGACGCTCACCAATTAGGACCCCGACTGGTCATCCAATTTATGCCTGATGGGAGCACATCACACATTATATTATTTCCTGTCTGATTCATGAAAATCACAGACAGGAGTCTTTGTCACAAATTTGCAGAATTTGAATTTCATGCGAAGAAAGAGAAGGAGGAGGTCTAGGGGGGGAGGGGGGGGGGGTGAGACAGAGTGAGACCTTTGCTGCTCTTCAGCCATTCACGCTCTGTTTATTTTTCCTCTCATGGTTTTCTGTGTGTTTGTGTTGTTTCTTCTCCACAGAGGAAGGACTGAACCATGAATGCAAGCTCTGTAGCCAGTCGTTCGACTCGCCAGCGAAGCTTCAATGCCACCTGATTGAGCACAGCTTCGAGGGCATGGGGGGAACCTTCAAGTGTCCCGTCTGCTTCACAGGTTCGTACCGCAACCACCCCCAAAAGCTCACTGTCGATTTGTTATCCGCTGAAAAGGAAAACGCTTTAGACGCATTTACATTTTCGACACACTGCCGACACTCGTCTTCTTTGAGTTTGAAAAGGCAGATGGCTTCTAAATGAGTTTGGAAAGGTCAGGAAAAAGAGCCAGCTAAAGCTGATAGCGGTTTGCTGCATGTGGCTTTTTTGTTTCGTCAAATTGCCTCCAAATCAAGGCCAAAGAAGTGTCGTGAGGTGACGGTGGGGGGGTGGGTGGGAGAGAAGGAGAGCGTGGTGGGGGAGACGGTGTGAGCTGAGGGGAGATGGGGGATGGAGGATTGTGGAAAGAAAAGGAGATGTGCTAATTGTGGATGGCAGTGGTGCTGATAGCTGTAATGATCTCATCTGTCTCTGTGCGTGGAGGTGGAAGGACCGGACTCCTCCTGAGAGAATAGCGCCCTCCTTCAGTGTCAACAGGGTTAACTATCTCTATAATGAAATCTGCAAAGTCGTTAACTTCAGCTCTTCACTCTTTCTCCCTTCTCAGCTCTTTACTCTTCCTAACACTTTTTGGGTCCAGCTCATTTCCCCCTCCAACTTCCTGCATGCACACACACACACACACACACACACACACACACACACACATATACACACATTAACTCATCCACCCATTGCATTAAAAAAAAAACTAATTTGTCTCAACTCTGCTTGTTACATCAATTAACATCATTAGCTCACATTTTGCATTGTGTTCATTTTTCTTCTCTTCATCCACCTCAGCTCAAAGCTCTGTCTTCATCCCCTCCTCTTCCTCTCCTCTCCCCTCCCGCTACTCTACATCACTGTTTTGGCTTTATCTCTCTTTTAGAAGAAGCCTATTGATATTTCCCCACACCCAAACCTCCTCTCCCCCCCCCCCCCCCCCCCCCCCCCCC
>SSNR01000063.1:17398-59325 GCA_006937965.1 Callopanchax toddi | reverse complement strand
CCCCCCCCCCCCCCCCACCCCTCACAGGGGTGCAAGCATTTAATATACAGAGCATGCCTCCTTCATCTGAGCCTTCATTTTCCACCGCCGTCTTTGACAGACAGGTCCCCCCCCCCCACTCCCTCTGCGTCCATATCGATCACGGCGCATGAGAGAGAGAGGGATGCTGGGAGGGAGACGGGAGGGGAGGGAGACAGAGTGCACCCTCAGGACAGCGGTCGCAGAGGCAGACAGACAGATGGGCGAAGGCCTGTGGTAGCTGGGGAAGGCAGGCGGTGGAGAGGAGAGGACGAACTGAAAGGCCTCCCTCTGTTGGGGATGCAGGGGACACGCAGACTGATCTGAAGTCAGTGCGCTTGGAGGAAACAGAGCAATTGAGAGATTGGCTGACAGCTGTCCTTGAATACATTTCTTCAAGCTGGGTCTGAAATACAGAAGAGAGATAGCATTTAATTCTGCTCATTTAACACACATTTATTTTATTAGACAAGTTAGATTTTATTTTTAACACAGTTGTTCTCAGAACTCCAGAAAAAGCGATGTATAAACAATCAAATTGACGAATGTATTCAAATGCATTATATGTAGAGTGCAGGGAAATTTCACACATATTTCTATTAAGGTTAAAAATATTTGTTACTGTTTGTTTAGACCCTCAGAGCACCATGTACTTCATTTTAGGCCACATTTCAACCAAATATTTGGCGTGTTCAGCTTTGAAGTCTCCAAAAAAAGTGTTTAAAAACTTTTATAAAACACTTAGTTGCACTCGCTGATGAATTGTAAATCCGTTGCATGAACTTTCAAATATGTGTAGGCTGGAAATGAACTATTTACTAAAGTTTGAAGAAGAATAGAAGTAAAAAATACTTTAAACTGATGCTAGTTCAACTATTTTACAAACTTGTTTTATTCTAAGCAACAAATGGCTTTATGTTAAATAAACATGACTTCTGAGTAAAATCTAACCATGCTAACTAACTAGCTACAGTAAAAAAAAATTACAATATTTTTTATTTAAACTTTGGTCTGAAATAGAAGTAAAAACACTTTCAAACATTACATAAACACACATTTAAATGTACTTTCAGTGTGAATTTATTTTTAGAGTGTAAATACTTTATTTGAGCCATAATAGAATCATGCAAAAAAAAAAAAAACATAATTTTTACTGATTTAAAGGATGCCTTTTATAGATGTAATGAGTCTGAACATGAAAGCAGGACTTTGATCGGACTAGGTGGCACCAGGGTGGATGAGTTTGCTCATTTAACAAGGTTACTCTTTGTTTTAAAAAGCCCATTCCCCCTCAATGCACATGTTTTAGTTTGATCTGCCCCCTCGTGACCTAAAACTCAGTGGGAGGCCGAGAGTGATTGTCATTCATTTACACACCTGATTATCCTCAATCTATGCTCGGGGTGGCGAGAGGACAGATTATTCTGCAAAAAAATGTTTTTTTAAACTAACTGGAGGAAAAGTGTGAGAGGGTGGGAAAAGTAAGTTGCAGGCGGTAGACGAGGACAGACGAAATAGAGGAGAAAAGGAGACAAAACTTAAAGGAAGCTGAGAAGGTTGCAACTGGCAAGTTTGGATGTGAGATGAAAGGAGGGAAGTGGAGGAGGAAAAGAGAGCTGTGTAGGGGAGGGAGGGTAAATGGAGAGAGGTCCATAAGCCCCTGGATGATGAGAGAAAGGCTGACTCTCCCAGGACAGATTTGACAGGTTTCAGAAGTGGGGGAGCCTGCAGCTAGAAGTGTCTGCCTGCACCCTTAGGAGCTGTAGGGAGGGCTGGTGTGGAAATTGTGATTGGGAATATGTGCTTAAGACAAACAAAACAGAAGAAAGTGTGTCTGATGAAAGTCCTGCGTGTGTCTGTGTATGTATGTGTGTGTGTGTGTGTGTGTGTGTGTGTGTGTGTGTGTGTGTGTGTGTGTGTGTGTGTGTGTGTGTGTGCAAGGTTTTTTTTGTTTTTAGCTCATGTCACCGCATGAGGAACAAACTTAACAAACTACAGGATGCACGGCTTCCAAATCCACACGAGTCTGACAAATACAGGAGTTTAATTAGCTGATTGTTTGGTTTCTGCTGGTGTGTGATGTCAGGATTCTGACAACTTACACATGACAATAGTAAAAAAGGACGAAACAGACTAAGATTTAACTTTAAATTAGGAGCTACTTCGGCCTCTGATCAACTCGCGCAGCCATTTTGTTTGTTTTGCCTGAGAACAGTGAGGCTGCAAACTCTCAGATTAAGTCGAAGTGAACACATGTAGGCTCGGCGAATAAATAAATGAAAAGGAGGAAGATGGGGGGAGAGGAAAAGGGATAAACTTATTTTTCCTCCCTGCACAAACAGCTTAGTATTGGTGCAGTGCAGCCTGCAGAGAGCACCACCCTGCCAAAATAAAGATGAGCTGGGGCCTGTAGTAAAGGAGACGTCTGCCACGGGCGGCCCCTGAGATCTAATCAGAGGCCTTAATATCCCCCACAGCGAGGAGACCTTGGCCCCTCAGCCCCCTCAGCCCTGACACCCCCCGATGCCCAGCCCGGCTCAGCTCGGCTCTGCTCCGGCTCCGCGGCCAACAAACTCCTCCTCAAAGTTTTCCTCTCTTTCTCCTCCTCAGACGCTCAGCAGGGAGGGACACAATGACCGGCCACTGATCCTTTTTGGACATGGTTTTGGATTATTTCTCCATGTCCTTGTTTTAACCCTCCAGGAAGACATGCCTCTGTTCCTCCTCTGAATAGGCAATGCAGTTGCATATTTTATATGCGACTCTTGCTGCCAAATGCCAATACAGCATCCCTCTATGGTCCGTTCCAGCTTATCCCTTTATAACATGTTTCATGCTAATTCGAAAAACAACCATGAAGACAATAAAATAGAACAACTCTGTAATTAATTAAATGCTCGCTGCTCTCTTTAAACCAATCGTAAATTCAACCCAAACCCTTAAAGACGTCCAAAACTGACCTCTCTAAAAACTTATTGAGCTTTCATTTGGATCCTTGTTTGAAGTGTTCTTAAATCTCTTGTAGTATTTATTGGCCATCAAAGCCTTTTAGGCTCTAAATCAGCTGCCACTCTCCTCTTGCGTTGCAGCACGCACCGAGCTCTAAGTGATGAATGCATAGCCAATTAAACGTACCGATGATTGGACCAGAAACGCATGTTAACAGCAAGTAGCAGCTAACTTGACATCTCAGTTATGTTTGGCCCTATTGTACAGTATTTGAAGGCCCCCCAAGTCTCAAATCCATTTTTATTTTTGCTGTATTGACTTTTTCCGCTTCCAGCCAAAGACATAATGAAGGCTTCCTGCAGCTGCTGTGACCTGCTTCTGTACAGTATACGCAGACAAAACACAGCTGAAGGAAAGGCCTATTGTTTATCTGCACATTTTTGCTTCCAGAACGCAAGTTCCCCATGATGAAAATTGTCGTCGTTTTTTTGGGAGCGTAACTGAGGCACAAGCTGGTGTGATGACCGAAGTCCTCACCTGGAGAAGCCGCCGTGCCTCCCGCTATGTTTACCCTCGTGTTGCTGTGGTCATTGGTCTCAGAAATGGACTTGTTGTTTGCACATTAGAGGAGGTTTGTTCATTTCTGGTTAACGTTGCTGCCATGTTCCAGAGACAGCTGTCACCCAGGCATTAGCAGTCTGACAGCGTCCCCACAGCGCGCCTGCTATGGATCTAAACTTTTATTTCCCAGGTCAGCAGTGTGACATTCAGTGGAGCTGAATGTTTCTTGACTCTACACAGCTCAATAATTAATAATCGCTCTCCCAGGTGAGCTCAAATTGGAACGTGTTAAAGTTGCGGCACCGTAGCCACCCTAAAGCCTTCAAAGGCATTCCCCTCACCTTTTTTGTGGCTGTTCTTTTCTTCTCCCGTCGCCTCGTGGCCCTCAGTGCACGCATTAGAAGAAAAGTTATTTTGAGCTGTAAGAAATTCAAATGAAGCCCCCCGCATGCTAACTTTTCCAGAGCATCCAGACCTTTGAGATTAGACAGCCATCCTTAAAGCACAGGGGTCTGGGATAACAAACGGCACGTTTGAAGTGCTCCTTGGAGAGCGCGCCAACACAGACGTGCACACGCGACACTCGGGATGCACACAATTGCATCCCACTTAGCTTTTTCAGCGTGGACTATGGCTTAATTAAAGCACAAACGTATGGTATATGTTTTAAGCTCCAGCGAGTTGTGTGTTTATGTGATGGCGAGTGGAGACTGCATGAATAAGTAGCGCGGCAGCATGAATATTTATATTGTCAATATAATTAGCGATGTAGACTAATGGAGGCCATGTTTTGCACTTGAAGCCACGCCAGTTTTTGTGGTTGTTTATTTCCTGGCTTGTTGTCCCCACTGCAGCACTAAATAAAGAGCGTGATTATTCCCAAAGCTTTATGCTAACTCTAGTGCCGTTCTAGTTGCTGTTAATATCTAAATTGTTCTGGCTTTTTATATACCTCATAACAATGCCATTTTGCTCAGAGTGTGCTGTCATTTGCTTCTAATTGAGCCATTTTAGTAGGCATTTGACAAATTTATTTATCATTTTTATTCACGTTATGATGTTGCCTTTAGGTGGGCAACAATACCCTATTAAAATCTTTTGTTTTGTTGCTTTTTTCTCTTCATTTCCTGCAGTGTTTGTCCAGGCCAACAAGCTCCAGCAGCACATCTTCTCCGCCCACGGACAGGAGGATAAGATCTACGACTGCTCGCAGTGCCCGCAGAAGTTCTTCTTCCAGACAGAGTTACAGGTGAGCTTTTTGGGTCCAAGCGGCGCTCGGCGAGGCCGCCGCCACTAATCGCACGCGACAGTCCAACAAACACAAACCGCTGCACGCTGCGCTCTGGCTATCCCCTCCATCCTGGCTGAGATGAGCGACTCAGAAGGAATTATTTCAGCCCGTTTCCAAAACTCATTTGTGATGTGCAGATATGATTTGATTTGCTTATTAGACCAGCAGAGCACTAAAATATCTGGAATTAGAGGATTAGCGGAATGCTCATTTTTGAAGAGGTAATTACATGCAGTGCAGAGGCAAAAACACAGTTGAGTCAATATGCCTGCATCTCCTCTCCTAATCACAGAGGAGGCCTCGTGGCTAAATATGAGCTCCGTCCTCCGGGAGTCCATATCTGCCCTTCAACAAAGTTAGTAGTTGGACTTATGAACTTGCAATGTTAGAGAGATAATCCATTTTCTAGCAATCTTTTGCTCCGGTCCTTGGAGGAGCTGAAAAAATGAAACAGGCCTTATTATATTATTTCACTGTGGTGGTGTTTTCAAGCAGCTCTGTTTTGTTTGGGGGATTCTCCGTCATGCACACGGCACACTTCTCATATCCAGATCCTTTTCTATTACCTTTCAAAACCAAATTACGAAAAAGTCGTCTGTGATCGCAGCGTTCAACCTAAATCGCTTTTAATTTCGCCTGAATTTGTTAAATAGGGCAAACAACCTGTTTATTTTATTATTCTTTTACATCTACTTTAATCGTAGAAGTGCAGTCGTGTGTATTAGCTGGTAGCCAGAGGAAATATCCATTGATCAGCAATGATTTTTCATATTGAAATTCAGGTTGTAAACACAGAGGCGTGTGTCTGCCAGGAGGAAGGTGAGCGTGATCATTATCTGCTGGTCATTCCAGCTCCACCGACATGAATAAAACAAGTCCTGATCCACCAACATGCTGCTCCACTGCAGAGAAGATTATATAAAAAGCCTCAACAACAACCTAGAAACCGCCAACGACGAGGCCTTTCATTCAAACCAAGCCCCCCCCTCCTTGTTTTGTCATGTTTTCATTTCTCATTGGTACAAGTGTTTTCTATACAACAATGGTTGCAGGAGGTACCTGTAAACAATCTCAAATAACCTGGGGATGTTTTCCCTACTTCTTTATTTTTTTTTATATGTTTGACATTTTCTGGAATGAAGTGATCTCCACCTCCCGGAGGTGATGTTTCATGCATGATTATATTGTTTTACTGCGTGTGAAGAGACGAGCGCGGAACATGAAAGACCTATGGCACTCTGTTGTGAAACAGGGTGTTATGAAAGGAGAGCAAGAATGAGCTCGGGGGATGAGACGATCATTATCCTCAACCTGCTCCGTGCTCTAAAGACAGTCCCATGGGACGACATGATGACGTGCCCTCCAACATGCATGTCGTACATATGGATACATGGACGTTTTGGTCTTTTTAATACATTTTTGCATGTTGTTTGTTGGCGTTCGTGATGTCGTACTGACTTTATTTCCACCCATGACCAAAGCTGTGCAGGTTTCTGGCTTGTTTTTACGGTTGGTTTGTCTGTGGCTGCCATTTCCCAAACCCAGCAACTCTTCAAAATGTCTTCCAGACGCGGGGCACTCGTTTGTCAGTCTGTCTGAACAGGAACTGTCTTCCAGCAGAGAGAGAAAGCGAGAGAGAGCTCCTTCTCTCTCTGCTTGGAGTTTGGAGTTTCTCCCTGATTCTTTCTGACTCTCTGGCCCACTCGACGGATACCCGGGCTCCTCATCTCTCACAGTAGTCGGAGGGGTCAAAGGGCCAGAGCAAGCTGGGAGAAGGAGCAGCGAGAGGGAGAGCTGCCACGGCAGGTAAAGGGAAGCAGGAAAGATATTTTATTAATTTGCTGCTGAGATCCTGAAACAGACCAAAGGCTGTGACAGGTATCCACCACATCCTCCTCCACCGCCTCCCCCCGTGAACTCTACCCTGCGAGGGGCTAGCCAATTTTCGCCAGCCTGTCGAGATGGATGATGGGAGAGCATCCGTCTAATCAGCCCTCCCAGGACCCCCCGCCCAGCCGCCCCCCCCCAGACCATCCAGATTGACTGACTCCTGGGCCTGTGTGCCCCAGAATCCAGATTCCAAAGGAGAATAATCTCTCTTGCTCTCCTTCTCTTTTTCATCCACTTCTTTCTTTCTACTTTTTTTCCCTTTTACTTGGACAAAAAATAGGGAGTGAAATACACAGACCACTGTTCCCCTTGAAACTCTCCAGAGGACTCCCCTCTGCTGTCACACACCCGGCCCTTTTCCCTTTCCCCTCACACCATTAAAATATAGAGCAAAGTGTGGATATTTCACGAGGTGCTGATGTGGAGGGCAACTGGGCCGCTTCTCTCTCTGACCCTTGATTACCGCCCTCCCCAGGAGCAACTAGCACTTTTAGCTTCGCTGCATCACCCAAATAAAACCAAAAACACCATCTTTCTATTGCAGCTGTCCTCCAAAAAAAAAAAAAAACACACAAAAATGTCCCAGAGGTTTCCAGCAAAGTGAAACTTTTTTTTTTGTTTGAAAAGAAGAACTTGCTCTCCCCTTTGTGTCAGCCTCAGATACAGTAGCATTTCACATTGCACCAGGAACTGAGCCACTGACAATGGCGCTTGGCTGGATTAATTAGCCGGATTCATTAACTGATGGATGCACAGTATTAGCCACAGCTTTAATCTGACATTTCTCTGAGTACAGTTCATTTGTGTGTGTGTGTGTGTGTGTGTGTGTGTGTGTGTGGAGACGTTAATACACACAGGTTCGGCTCCAGTGTTGCAGTAACTACTGGAGGGTTACAATCAGAGGATTCTTCTCCCAATGATCCCCGTTCCCTCCAAAGACCAGACAATGAGATTGAAGTTTCACAACAGTGAAAAACGTCCCTTGTTCCTTTTAAGCTGGCGCCATTTTTTTTTTATTATTATTCCATCCAAATTCCAATTTCATTGCATTCTTGGAAGTGACATGAGATTGTAACTCGTGTTGAGTCTTGCTGTGATCGACAGAGGAGGGGAAGGACCGGGGTGCTGGATGACTTCTCCCTCTCTTCAGACGCCCGCAGGACACGTACCTTAATTGGAGTGTCTTCTTTTAAAAAAAGGATTCCTTCAAAGACAATCCAAAGCTCCCTGGCCTTAATGAGTGCTGGAAGTGACAAGAGCACATCTGCATCATGTTCTACTTCCCCTCACAAATGAGATTCTCCTCTCCCCGTGTGATGGCCATTATTGCCAAGCTGTGACCAATTCCACTGTTTTAATTAAGCATATTTATAGGCTTCACGGTCACCAGGTCAGCGTAAACAGCTATGTTTGTCATAATGTCTGTCCTGTGCAGAAAAGAGGTTAAAAAAACGAGTGAGATGGAATCTAGGAGCACAGAAAAGCACCAGGAGGAGTGGATTCTTTATGCACTGAGTTACGATTGCTAATTCATCCAATGACGGCGCCTAGAAATGACATTTTAGACATTTCTTTTCTCCCCTTTTCCTTTCATCAAAGGCGTTCTTCAGCATAACACAGGAGACCTAATTCCCCAGAAGTTGTTTTTAAATTCATTTTAAAGCATGCCCCCGAAAATGCCCTAACTGCCCCAAGTCCCAAACGTGTCATACAAAAGCAAAGCTTCATGCGTTTGTCCCCAAGTGGCCCTCAAACACCCAAATTTTCCCTGAATGTCTTGATCTGCCAAGTGTGACAGCTCTTCACACATTTGAAAGTGGCAAATATATATTTATACTTCCTTTTATATGACAACTTGTTTTCTTCTTCATCACCCCGGGTTATTAGAATTCTGGCACCATTTCAAAAAGCTGCACGGCAAAATAAAACAACAGCGAATTAGAAACAAAAAATAACTCCAGCTTGTAAGGCGCCATCATTAATATTTAAGCTTATTTATAATTATGTACAGCTCTGTTCCCACACTGTAAATGGGCACGTATACACCCTTAGATCACGAGTGATGTATCACAATAGTTGTGTTCTAGTTTTGTAGGTGGATCAGAATTAGACAGCATGACAGACCTAATGATCCTGGGAGGATTTTCTCTTTCTTAGTGTGTGTGTTTGTGTGTGTGTTTGTGTGTGTGTGTGTGTGTGTGTGTGTGTGTGTGTGTGTGTGTGTGTGTGTGTGTGTGTGTGTGTGTGTGTGTGTGTGTGTGTGTGTGTGTGTGTGTGTGTGTGTGTGTGTGTGTGTGTGTGTGTGTGTCAGACTGTGTTTGTGGGTTTACATCTATGTGCGTGCTCTATGTATTTGTCTTTGTCTCCATCTCTCTCAGGGTCTGATATGTGCATGCAAACACAATGTCTGGAGGGAGACATGACAAAAACTCCCAGAAGCCTTTGAGCTCTTCTTTTTTTCCCCTTTCTTCCTCTGTTGCACCAGTGGGGAAAGTTAAATCCAAACAAAGAATAGATGCTTGGTGTACTGCGCAAGAATCCGTCTTCCTCAAACACGTCGCTTTTACTTTCCTTAGTTGACTTTTCCAACAACTTTGATAAACCCAATTTTCACTGCTTCTCAGGAAACGCACCGCAGCTTTAATTTCCCCTCTGTAGTGGGTTGGTATTCAGGAGCAAGTTGATGTTAACAAAATGTAACTTTAGAGCAAATATTCCTCCTGGACGTTTGTCTTCACGTATCATGACACTGACTCCTCAAATTGTGGAAATCGTGCAACTTATTTACTTCAAAATCGTCGGGAAGTAGATCGTAACGCCTCATGGAAGCGTGGGACTGCAACGTTTAGCCCACAAGACAAACCTCGTGCTTTATGCGTTGTTGCATATGCAGTTGAAAGGAAGGGGCACGCTCTGTAATATCCCCAGTCAAAGTCTGTCCCCGACTGAAGTGGTTAAATGTGAAAGTAATTGTGTTTTGTTTCTGGGACTGACACGCGGAACCCCACGGACCCCATCTCCCTCCCAGTGACAGGCAGAGATCCTCCCCCCTCGCTCTGTCTAATTAGAGGATGTAGCCCAGGGCTCGTGTCCCAGGAAGACCCATCCCCCTCCCAAGATGGTTCCCCTAAGAAAGCCCTTAATTGGGTTCTTTAGTCATAGTCTTCATTTTGGCTGGAAAGGCATCTGTGTGTTGCTATCACCTCAGAATATAGTTTGTATCACTCTCTTGTGTTTTTTTTTTGCATTCTCTCTTTTTTTCCCCTCACTCCCCTTGCTGGCCTTCTCTCCATCTCTGCTCCTCTTTCCCTCTCCCCTTCTCCCACTCTCTCCTCACTTAATGAGGCCCCATAATAACACAGCAGTTGTGCAGTTGTTTTGCTACCTCAGTCAAACAGCGGGATCACTGCATCGTGTGTTTCTAGTACCATTCACTTGTCTACTTAGACAAGGTAATGAGTATCATTCGGAGGTACAAAGCACCGGCCCACAAAAAAGCAGCGCTCTGTCATCTCTGGTTACCTTAGAAGCATTCGCTTGGTTTGGTTAGATGTCTAATCAAAGCCTTCCAAACGTTATAGATTCATAATGTCAGTGTGAATATGTGGAATACAGTGAGTCCCGTTGCTGTTGTCATTTCCCTCCTTGCTTTGTGCTGCTACAGTATGACCACGGCTCCCAGGGCTCCTCACTTCAAACAAGACTGTCTGTTGCCAAGGAGACCGGGCTGATTGTGGTACAACAGTGTTTTGGGTCAGGCCTCCCCAACGGCCTGATAAGTGATGACTGTGGAGAATGCCAACTGCTGTATTATTTATTTATTTGATCGTGTTATTCATTGGCCAAACTGGGCAGCAGTAAGCCTGGCCTGAGGTCAGAGAAGGGGGAAGGATTACTCCCCGAGTGGACTGGTCAGCAGTGGGGAAAGCACCAAGGGAACACTGGGTCAATACTGGACCAAGTTCAGCGCACCGTTAAAGATCAAAACAATCCTGGATTTCCACCCGAGTTTCTTCAAATCGCAAAAAAAAAAGAAAGGAGCTTTCTCATAAAATGACCCCAAAACCTACAGAAATCATCGCTTATCAAATATCAAGGCTTATATTTAAACACAATATAGATGTACTTCAGTTTAGTGTCATTTAGCAGCGTTCTCTTTTGCTTTAATTAAAATCTGAAGCAGCGACGAAGGGTGTGCTCAAGTCTCGGTGGTTTTTGTGTACCCCCCCCCCATCCTCCAGTGGCTGTAAGTTCACGTCAGGCATGCGAGGCTTTTAATCAGAGCCTAAAGGGGCATGCTTACACTTTTGACTGATCTTCAAATTTTTAATCAGAGATAAGCAAGAGGACATGTTAGCTTTGAGTCTTAATTTAATGAAAAGGGTTTTTAGATGAGGAATCTTTAATGTAAACAACATTTGGTTTATGCTTTGCTGTTGTAGTTGCAGAATAAATATGGAAACCAACTCAAAATGTCAAGGTTCCTTTTTAGAATCAGCTGCACTTTTAATGCAAAGACATGCTTTTAATGCACTGTTTGCATTTATTTGTCATACTAAGCAGGAAATGAAGTATCTAGGTTATAACATTTTTGTTTCTTTCTCAACACTTAAGCTTTTATTTTTAAGTAAATCCCCAAAAACAAGCAATATGAACATATTTCTAATGTACGTATATGTAGATAAAACTATAAAGAGATTGCAGAAACGTAAATATAGATCTTGTGAAACTTAAGGGCTTCATAAAGGGACACATTCTGGTCAGTTCTGTGGTCAGCTCTCCGCTTGTGTAAATTGCTTTATTTGTTCAGGAAACCTTGAAAAAGCCATAGCTTAAAAAGTCATTATTGCTCAGTCAGGTCTACAGCCACTCGATAAAGCCTGGCTTTAATGTTACATGCTGGATAACACCAGGTAGGAGAGCAGACACGATGCAACTAACATGTGCACAGCAGGTATTACCATTATGCTAATCAATCTTTGTTACGGTTAAACTTTACATCTTCTTTCTGTGATGTTGGCCAATCTGAAGATCTTCTTTAAAATGGTGAGATCAGATGAAAGAGAGGCTGTGTCGGTGAGTCCGCTGGCCTCCCTCTGCAGAGCTGATGCAAGAGATGCACCTCTGTTGCCTCACTGGAGACCGGGTGCTATCGATGGAGACCGGAGCAATTGGGAACGACGTAAAGAATGATTAGTTAATAAATCAGCTCCCTGGCTGACTTGCTTTTTCCTGGATTCAACTCCGTCTCAATCGTTCTCTTATTTTTTTCCTCCCCTCCCATTCTCTGCACCAGCGTTAAATTCCTAAGACATGTTGCACCTGTTTGCATGGGTACACTAGACCCCTGCCGGGCGTTCTCCCTCCTCTTCCACTACCCCTGAGGGCGTTGCAGTAGGGTGATGTAATCAGATGAAAGCGGTGGTTTAACAGTGGCACAGAGCCGGTGAGAGGAGAGAGTCTGAGGATGGGGGTGCTCACTCTGAGCCAGTGCAGCCAGGTTTCATAAGGGAGTAGTGGGTGCAGGCTATTGATCAGTGCAAAATTTAATTTAGTGTAGAATCGAGTGCTATGCTTTACCTGAACACTGCTGGTAACTGGCCCTGCAGCAGGCCTGTGCGACCAGCAGGTGGTTGAAAGGATTGAGGAGGAGATTAAGGGTTGGATATAAGGGAGGGAAATGGATGATAAGGGGAATGGCGGTGTTTCAGGGGGAATAAAATTGGAGTTAGGATGAGAGCTAAAAGGCTTAATGGAGGGCATCTAATCCTAAATTGCAGTGATTCTATGGTGACACCATTAGCAGCATCCTCCTCACTGGTGCTCTGGACATTTTGGTCATTTTCCTGCGAACGGCGAGAGTGAAGTGTGCGCTTTATATCTAATTTGTGGTTGCACACACTGTAGGTATTTTACGCATCAAACACTCGCGCAGAGGTAACTTGAAGAACTTGACAAGGATGAAGATTGGAAAGTGAATTTACCCCCACCCTACCTCCCTCCTTTCCGTCGTCTGTTCTCATACACAGAACAGTTTATAGCTACTCTGCAGAGTTCAGTATCCACAGAGATAAAGGTATCAGTTTCATTTTCTTTTAACGTTTTTTTTCCCCCTCTCCCTTTTTTTCCTCTATTTCCCTTTAGTCTGCATGGCTGCCACAGCCACTGAAGTCGTTTAACACCGTCCTTGAGAAAGCCCTCAGTGTAAAGACTCCTGGCATGTTTAAGGAAAAAGGTAGAATGCAGTGTGTGTCAGGCAGAGCTGGGACATTCAGAGGGGGGAGCCATTCCCCAGAGGGGTTATTTTCCCCTCTAATAGCTGTTACGAGCCCTACATTATATCCAAGGAGCTACATTCCTTTGGGGTCCAGACATACGCACACACACCTAGATGCACCAGCACACTCACACAAAGGCATGCACACTCAGTTGAGCACAAATTTTCTCTCTGTGTTCCTCTCTTTTATACACACACACACATACACACTTGGTTCTAGCCGCTTTGCTCTCCCCCCGTGTCAATATCCTGCCATTTGAAGTCACGTACTGCAGGGGCTTCTGGGAGTCGCTGAGGAGCCAGGCTGACGGGTAATGGGCCGCATTCATTAATAAGGTTGCCGTGCTCCTGTCCCTCCTCTGCAACGCCAAGGATGTCTTCACCGGGGAGGGGGGGGGGGGGGGGGGGGGGGGGGGGGGGGGGGGGGGGGGGGGGGGGGGGTTGGTGGAGTGTGAGGAGGGGTGAGGTGAGGAGAGAGAGTATCCCGTGGGGAGTCTCCTCCCAGACTCACTTAAAGGAGCTTTATTTCAGTAAGAGAGGGGAGAGGGAAGCAGAGGAGCTGTCCGGAGCTGCCTCTTTTTTAAGAAAAAAAAAGGGAGAGCAGGGCCAAGGCGAGTCCCGCTAACCCGCGTAGGGGTCACAATTCCTGCTCCCCGTCAAACAGCTTATTACCCCACCTGTCGGGAAGTAATCGCCCTAGCTGAAAGGAAAGCTGTCGAGGTGTTTAAATGCTTTATATGGAGGCAGCTGAAAGGGTAAAGAGGGAAGGAGTGAATGGGGGAGGTGATGGGCACCTCTCAGAACCGCCTGAGGGACCAACAGGACTGAAGGTGACTGCTTTGGTAAACCTCACTAAGGTTGCAGGCATCATTTTAAACACTCCTTCTACACATGTAACCTAAGCGAACCCCTCATATCTTTATCGCTGGTTTTTGGGTCCGTGTGTACTGAGGTGTGTGTATTTGTGGATGTGTGAGCACTCTGTGACAGGTGTGTCTAGTCCATGCCAGTTCAGAGAGTCCAAGACCGTGTTTTAAACAGAGCGCAGCAAGTGGGGCATGTAGTTTGCATTAAAGGGATTAGCAGTCACTTCAAAAGATGACCTGGATTTGGCCCACCAGGGACACCAGTTACACACCCCCTGGTCCACGCTCCCTTTAAAGAACCTGGCACAGCTGCCCCGCTACAACCCTACACTCACCACTCCGTGTGTGTGCCCACATATATTTGGGAGCAACGGCCTAACGGAGTTGCATTGTCACTTTGTTATCCTGTCATGGTGAATTGTGCACCGTTATGGAGAATCAAATCATCAGTGGCCTCACCTGCACCTCAGGTGTTTCGTACCTTTTCTTTTTTTTCTTTGCACTGTTTGTATGCAGCACATTAAATAAATGTAAGCACTGGATAAACATGTCTCCAAGGATGATTTTCCGTCAGGTGTGTATTTATGGATTTGTTTCCATAGATACAGCCTTCATGCAATCCGTCGGTGGTGTCGAGTCTTTGTGTTAGACCAGGACTTAAACACGCTCAACCCCAAAGCCAACCGCTATCGATCCAAGGTTCGACTCCTGAGCGAGTTAATTGAGTCTGGATGATGAAGCCTAACGATAACCATGTTCAAATGTCAGCATAATCAAAATACAGCGCTTGTCAATCAAGGCGTGTAAAAGGAGGCGTGAGATTTTAATGTGTAACCATCTCTTTTTGTCTTTTTTTGTTTTTCGCAGAACCACACATTGACTCAGCACAGCAGCTAACATGGCAGAGCTCAGCGCCACGGCCGAAAACAAGGATCGCACAGAATAATGCCTGACCGCCAATTACTGTCAGCGCATTTTCCCACTGACTCGTCTTGTACTGAACTTTTGATTCAGTGGCACCACAAGAAACCATTCTACACAAAGAAAAAAGAAAGAAAAGGAGGAACAAACGTATACCGACGCTGTTTGTTCTTTACCAACCATTATGTCGAAGACAAAGAAAACTTGTTTGTACATAGACTCCTTCATGTGTTGCTTAACCACAGGTATATTGCAATCCTATACAGTATTTGCCAATGTACAGTTCAAAATGTTTGTCCCAATGAGAGTAGAAGGGGGAAAAAATAATGAAATTGTCAAACAAAAAGGGGTCTCAACCCGTTGTTTAAAGGAGAAACGGGGTGCCACCAAGAGAGTAGAAATCTGTAGGAGCTGGCAAGTGTTGTCAGAGGACTCTTTTTATCAGTGGCACTCCTGCAGCGCAGTAAGTCACTCTGTATCCAGACGTGGTCAATCATTATGGTTTAGAGAATCTCGACTCACCAGCATAGGCAGAAGTCTTGTCTGTGTGTTTATCGTACAGTGAAACGGCTGCCAGAGGACCGGCTGGGAACAACAAGGCAACAAATCTGCACTGCCTGTGCTGGAGTTCTGGTGAATGTTGGAAATTTTTAAAACACAACTGAGGGGGAAAAATAATAATTACACAAAAACAGGATATGGGGACAGGATGCTGATATATGCAAATGCAGTGACACAGATTTTGAAAAGGCTAGCTCCTCTGGTTGGCTCGTGAACAGAGGCGTGAAGCTCCCATGTGGCTCTCAGAGCATGGGGAACTCTCCGGCCCACCGATCCAACCTGTACATTTCTGTTATTAATGTTTACTGCTTGTTGAAGCCAGAAGATTACTGGAAATTTCTCTTTTTTTTTCCTTTCATGTTCTGTTATCCCTGTATTTTTTTTTTTTTTTTCACGACGGGGCAGTAAACATGAATTTGGGGCATGTCTCGGGGATGCATCGTAGTTAATAAACTCAGTCCCCGACTCTCCTGGAGAGTGCCCATCATGATGCTCCTCTTTTCTTTTGCAGCCCCCCCCCCCTCTCCTTTTTTCTTTTTTTGCTCAAGCTGGAAGCCACTGTGGCATCATATACAAATTAAAAAAAAAACTTTAAATCATTCTGTTATGTATAAATGTTTTGCATTCATTGAACCTGAGATGCACTTTTGTATGAAACTTTAATGTTTTAACATTTTGATTGAGAACTGTTCGTACACACCGTTTACAGGAAATCACCATCTCCTGCAGCAAAACGAAAGTTATCTCCAATCTTATTCAAATGTATTGTACAAATATAGAGTTCTGTATTTGGCAGACCTCGTTTTTTTTGTGTTGCACATGTGATGGAAATATTAAAAACTGTATGAAGAAACGGCTTGTCTGGGTGTTATTGTAGAGACACAATTAACCCATCAGTCTAGACCTATAACAGCATAAACACAATTATCATACAAACTTACGATGCTTTTTTTATTATTATTGTATCAAATTGCATTCTATTTTTCCTCACTCCCTCGTGGCACTCGCTAACGAACATCTGAGCATCTTAAGGGAGGTCTTTGTTATTAATGACTCCATTACCCATCACCCTGTGCGGTCCCGTTCTACACACCCTTGCGCTAGGCCTATTTAGGGAGCCTCCAGCACTCCGGGGGACCAGGGAAAAAGATTCTTCTGCCTTTGCCGAATGGGACATTAGCATCTGTCTGTCTCTGCTAATGATTTATCAGTGGTGACACACAAGCAGCCTAACATTTATTGAAGCTTTCAGTCATTTTTTCAAAAAAGCTCTGTGCAGCTTGGGACACAAGGCAACAAGACTCATACATACAGAAAAAACTACAGTAAGATAAAAAAAAATATTCCTACATTTGATAAAGATCAAAACTTGCATCAAGAAATTTAAATATCTCTGCAGATGAACGCAGGAAGTCGTCCCTATAAAACAAAACACAAGCTTATATTTCAAGCAGAACTATGAGTGATATTTGAGCTACGAGACCAACAAACAAAAAGAATAATCAGAAAACAGACAGAACAACTTTTATTGACGTGTTGTCTGAGATGTTTTGTGGATTCGGGTCTGTTGGGATTTTTTTGAAAGAGCATGTTTTCTAAAATGTTGTGGCCTCTAAAATGTTTTTATTTTTGTTTGTTTTTATTAGGTTCTGAGTTTTCCAAAAAGTTATGTTCAACAGCTTGTTTTTACGAACTCATTTAAAGTCTTTTTTAATGTGTTTTTGTTGTTGTTGGTCTTTTTAATGAGTTTTGACACATTTTCCAGGTTGTTTTCTGTTGGTTTGGCTTTGCCGTCACACACAAACCATATTTGAACCGCTCATCATCAAATGTATCAACCTACTTTTTATTTCCACGATGAGGATTGGGTGATATTGGAGAAGTTAAACAGCCAACACCCTCGTTTATTTCAGAGTTGGTACATCCCAGCATTAAACTGTCACACCAAATGCAAGCTGGGCATCCATTAAGCAACTTTGCTAGCATCTCCCCGTGCCAGACACTTTTAATAAGCTTCAAGGGCATTCGAACACATCCAGAACTTTGCTTTGCCAGAGATGGACTGGCCCACATCATCCATTACATTAAATTGGGTGGTGGCCTCCAGCTCATATTTATGATTTAATTAAATTCACTTGTGAGGCGTATCAGAACCACTGTGGCCTCGCTTTTAACGCCAGCCTAAGCAGCTAAACACACACACACACACACTGATGCAGCTACATACATCAGTGCATACACAAGCGATGAGATTCTGACAGTCGCCCAAGTGTGAGACTTTGTGGGCGCTTTGGAGGAGGGTTCTCAGGGGTTCATTTAAAGCAATATAATTACACAGCTCCCTAGTATTCTTCCATCAGAAAGCAGCAGAATGGATGGCTTGTTCAGAGATAACTCAGCCCAGCTGATCCTCTGTGGTGCCGTCGCACTGAACATAACCTTAATGCAAGCGGCACTTAATGTTGCTAAGAGCCCGGGCAGTCCTTAGTGAAGCCGGGCAGCGGGGCCAGATGTTTGAGAGTAGCTGAAATGGCATTGTTTTTATCTGGGATGTGAGTGGAATGGCATTTTGTTTTTTCACCACCACACATCCGCCGTCCTCTGGAGGAAAGAGAGCAGCCTGTGTTAAGACTTTATTAAAGAAATATGAGATCTGAAGCTGTGCAAGTGTGCTCCTGTCCGGGAAGGTAAAAACGTGCTACTTCATCCTGTCTGAGCAACTTGCACAAATATACATTCAGCTCCTGTCCCTTGTGCTTCGGCGTCCTTGCTATTGCTCTTCTTTGGTGCAAAATTTAGTTTGGTGCAAACTCCACATTGTTAGGCTGCACATTCCTCTCACTGAAGGAGACCTCAGAGATCTCTTATGGCATTCAATATGTGCGCCCAAGCGTGAGATCCAGCTCCATTTGGCTGGGGGATCCACTGGGACTGTCTGAGGTAACCTAATCTCTCACACCGGCACTTCACATCCGCAGAGCCATCTTTTCACTTCTGAACTATGTCAGCAAAATGGACGCCTCAACCTCAGAGCGTAGACCTGCCCAGATGTTATGGATGAACACTGCTGCTCTATGGGTATTCCATGTGTGGTTTTTGGTTGTGTGGCTTTAAATGAGAAACTGACAAGTGAAAACAGACCATTGTGCAAATGTTTAATAGTGCTGACGTTAGAGTGGCAGCAGCTTTAAGAGCTTTTCATGGAACATCACAGGATGGTCAGTGTACTTCAGCTGGAAGCTTCTGTTGTATTCTTACTTTTTTATTTCTGTTCTACTTTGTTTTGTGGGGGGAAAACAATATATGTATTTAGAAGTTCGTGTAATTTTTAAGGCAAGCTGTTTAAAGGTCTCTAAGGTCTGTTTTTATTTTCTTGTTTAGAAGGAAACACCTGTCTGAAGTAAACAGATGGAGACATTCAGAGACGACAAACAAATGTCAAAAAGGATTTAAAAAATTTAAATCAGTCGTTTTAGTTTACATAAGACAAATGAGAAAAGTTCATTAGATTTACTTATTTATTCATTTATGACCATGCACCACCACCCACAGAATCAAAACAGACCTACTGTATATGTGGGCTGCATGGTGGTGCTGCTGCAGCAAGAAGGTTGCAAGTTTGATTCCCGGCTGCGTCCTTTCTACGTGGAGTTTGTATGTTCTTCCCAATGCATGGTATCATCCAGGAACTCCGGCTTCCTCCCATGGACCAAAAACAGTCACTGGTTCTAAATTGTCCCTAGGTGAGCATGAGTGTGTGACTGGTTGTAAGACTTGTCTGTCTCGATGTGGCCCTGTGATGGACTGGAGACTTGTCCAGGGTGTCCCCCGCCTCTTACCCCATAGATAGACCCCAGCTCCCTGAGACCCTTACTGGATGAAGTGGTTAAGAAAATTGATCAGATATGTTTCATATACATATACATACCTTCTTTTTTTTTTACAGTGATTAAATTGTGTGATGAGGCAAGTTTTTTTTTTCTTCACTAAAGGATACTTCTGTTTCACTTTGGGTGTTTCTTTAAGACCTCAAATAACATTTTATGTTAAATAAAGAAAAAGGCAACTTTTTAAAACACATAAAACTTTTTACATTATTTTTTATTTTAAACAGAATTTTTTAGGACACTAATCTTTCCTAAACTTTAACCAGGAATGAACTATTTATAACTTGGTTTAATTTAAAGCCTGCTTTATTCAGAATATAATGTGTCATAATAAAAAGGGAGTGAATATTAGACACACTGTCTGATGCTCATTAACTCAGTGGTAACAAATGTAATGTTTAAGCACATTATTTCAATCACTTTCACATTAAAATATAAAGTATTTTCTCTAAAGAAAACACCATACCAACCAATGTATATAAAAAAGTACATTACATTTTTGTAAAGAGGTTTATATTCCTTCTGTGTGGCCCTGTACCAAGTGGTCCTCTGTACCAGTCCTGTAACCAGTGGCAGCCCGTCCATAGGGGGCGCTAGGGCGCCGAAACAAACATTAAAATAAAACTAAACGATTTATTCATTATATATACAATAAGTACTGTGTATAATCTGCATTTAGGTGTAGTTTTTAAATGTTCTCTCACTATTTTTTACCAGACCGAAAGGTCGAGTGATGTACTTCCTGTTTCTTTGGGGTCTTCTGCACATGTCCTGGGCGCACTCATCTTTACCAGTAGACCTACGCTTTGTTCGCTATAACTGGCGCATGCACACTAGAACCTCCCTTCAATACAAACTACAGGAGAGGCCAGGGTCGCAGAACTTAGCAACCATGCCATGTGCAGAAGTATTACCTCAGATGTGGAAGTTGACCCGGAAGCTCTTGTTCATTGAGTTATCACGAAGGAAACAAAATGGTTATTAATTCAAAAATCCTTCTTGACAGCTTGTGACAAAAAGCCGATTGATTCCATGTGTCCTGATTTAATCAACTCGACGGTGAGTGACTTCATTTGTTTGTTTTTCCTGTTTTAACAATGTGTCTGTCGAGGATTTTCCCTATTCAAAACGCCTATCAACAAATGGCAGAGGCCTGCTGTTCTAAGTCCTGATGAGTGAATTTATACCTTAAACAGCGACATGTCTTTGTTATCGTTGTGGCTGAATTAGTTCATGTAGTTTAGTCCGTTTTAAGGAGTTTTATGTTACTTTTCCTTAAAACGCCAT
The DNA here is from genome assembly GCA_006937965.1 of Callopanchax toddi. Taxonomy (NCBI): domain Eukaryota; kingdom Metazoa; phylum Chordata; class Actinopteri; order Cyprinodontiformes; family Nothobranchiidae; genus Callopanchax; species Callopanchax toddi. The sequence continues at coordinate 38,817 of SSNR01000063.1, read as the reverse complement.
GGCAGCCTATATGGGACTTTTGTAAGAGTGTCCTAAAATCATAATTTAACTTATTTTGATGGGACATATTAGTGGATTTGACTTTATTTTGTTGTTAATTCACTTCATTAGTTGAGCTGATTGTCATGATTTGCTTGGTTAGTGGTTGTTGTCTGAATTGTAACATTAATTATCTGACTGTGTTAGTTAGAGATGGATTTATGTGTTTGTGGTTTCAGTAGAAAGCTAATTGTGAATATTAAGTTGTGTTTCTGACCTTGTCAGGTTGTTTTTTCCTTGAAACTCTGTTGTGACCACATTGTGGTTGTTTTTATTTTTATTTGTATCTGATGATATTGATATTACGTAGTCTAAGGTCTCCTTATGAAGACTTTAGGATTTCTTTACTGTTTGATGTGTATTGGGGGGATTTTTACCAGCAAAATATTCAGTCAGATGAAAATATTTTTTTTCATTCCCTGCCCTAGTGGTGAGATGTGATTTTTTGCGCATCTGAAAACTGACTTGCAAAAATATGCCCCACCCAAAAAAATTTCACCAGCTGCCACTGTATGTAACTGTCAGTATTTGTAGTGAATAAATGTAAAGGTGTGTGTTTAGTTAATAAATATGTTTTACGAGACAAAAATGTCATCTAAATTCATTACTATCATTAAAAATGTTGCACCATGTGTTAAAAATGTTGAAAAATGTTATTTTTCTTTGAACTTTTCACTATAAAAAGACATTTTACACACAATGATAACTGCCTTGAAAATAGGAAAGTAAATTTCTATTATTGGACCATGTTAAAAGGCATGATAATACTTTTTGTTTTCTCTATCTTAAAGACAATAAAGTCCACTAACTTGATTTCAAATAATGTCAGGTTAACTTTTAATTCCTCAGTCATTTATAGCAAAAAAATAAGAATGAAAATGTATTCATAATTTTGATTTTTTTTATTTATTTAAAGGTAAACTGGTTATCAACAACATAATTTCTTCAAATGTATTGTCTGTGTTTTTATTCTGTAATCTGATGTTCTAATTCAGATTACATTTAATCCCACTGCGCTGTCCTGCATGTGTACAGACAAACAAACTCTCCACCCTTTTCTAATGATCCCTCTGCCTCCTGCACTGGGAGAACTGAAGGTGAGTATCTGCCTCCAGTCATCTCCCTCCACCTCACTAAGACAGACACCTGAAATAGACAAGCCACTGTCTTTTTTTTTTTTTTTTTCCCAGCGTGTGTGTGCGACTGGATGGGGGGGTTCAAAAATGTATTAAACTCCAAGCAATGAAATATAGACCAGGTGGGGTCAAACTCACAGTAACTCTCCTGACTCGGTGCAGCCGGTGTGAGAGAAGAGGAGGACAAGGGAAGAGTCTAACAAGAGGAGCGAAAAGGGGAAGGAACTATTAATAATGCAGAGTACGCTGTATACAGCTGAAGGTATAACACTGAGAGCAGGGCTCACTATTATAAAGTTTTTAACCATGTATTTTTTAGTCCGAAGAGGATCTTTTATTTAATGGCAGCAATAAAAATGTTAATGTGTTCATATGGTTACACATGAAAAAGTGATTGTTTCTACAACTTTCTCTTAATTGAATTCCTCTTTTTTTAACTTTAAGGATCCTGTTTGATATTTTTTTCACCTTTTTGTCAGTTCTCCTCGCTGATGCTCCTCCACGGCTCCTCCTCTCCTTTTGCATCTTTTGTATTGTAAACAGCTCACAAAAGCATGACAAGGTCTCTGCAAACGTTCCCCCCTGCCTCCCCCTCTGTTCTCCCAGCTATTTGTTATTGTCTACCCGCTATCGCGTGTGTGTGTTTGTCTCTATCACATGTTCTTTATTCTGTTTTTTCCTCTGCGTCAGAAAAGCAAAAGTTAATTAAATATGGAACGAGATGGAGCAGCATCTCTTTAAACCATCATGTCATTAAAATGGCATCCCTGGGAGATCAGCTTAAAAGGAGTTGGAGAACAATGTCTCCTCAGTCAGATATTTATGGGCCTGGTTATGTAAACATGCTCCCTTTATTCGCTATGTATATTTCATGTAATTATCACTTTTTGTAGCTCTTCCCCCTTGAGATTCGTGGAGGCAAGAAGTTACTAGGGGAATGTCATTAGAGGAGACTATTGTTACAGCGCTGCTGTGATACTGCACCAGGAAAGGAGGGGGGAGAAAAAGAAGCTACATTTCTATCCTGGTGAAATGTTTTATCTATATTTAACTTCATCATATAAAAATCATCACTGTCTTGTTGCAGCGTATCTGCAGCTGAAATAAGGAAGAAACAGGCCCACATTCTCTGCCCATCTTTAATAAAACCAAGAAACACGCTGAGTAAAGCACACAACTGTATTTTGTCCTCGTCCCAGCATGCATTTGATCTAGATACCAAGAAAATCACTGATGATTTGCTGGTTTGCCAAAAAACCTTGATGCCTTTTTCGCAGCCCGCCATGTGTGTGTATGGACGTGTGTGTGTGTGTGTTTCCGTCTATTAGAGAAGATCTGGAGTGAACTAGATTCCTGCAGCAGAAAGCCGGCGACTGTGCTTGAAGGCCTGGGTGCCAGCTGACGGAAGCTGCTAATTAAGAGGGCTGGAGAGCCAGTGTGGGGGGTAGGGGGTACAAAATAGGGGCACCTGGGTTTCACACGAGGGGGCTGGGTGTCCATCACAACTCATCGCTGCAGTCAGCTCAGTGCAATCTCATGTAGCACTCTTCCTCTCTCATGCATTTTCAAACACAGCTCATGTAAGACACCCTACCCCATCTCTCTCTTCCTGTGTCCCCTCTCTGCCTGCATGCCATCGCAGCAGGAGGTGTCACTGCATGGCACGGTGAAAATATACATGTCAGTGTGCTCTCCATGCATGCAAACAGAAGAGAATGATGCACACGCAGGACTAAAAACTCTCCCACATGTGTAACTTAATGCTTCTCTCCTCTCCATTGTTCACAGAGTCTTCTTTGCTGCAGGGTCAAAAAGTCTTTAAGTAATCTAAGTGGCTCTGGCTTAAGGGACAATAAAAGGTCTGCCATGAGTCCTGTCATTACACTTTCACACACCAGAGGCAGATACGGCTCTCGACCAGCGCTGAACCTCCCGTATTGCTAACCAACCCGACACCACAGATGCAGTAAACCTAAGTGAACCACAGTTTCCAAAGTCGACAGCAATAACCACTGCAGAATTGCTTTTAATCAACGTCTGAAATGAGGGTGACTTGAAGCGTCGCCCCATGCTGATTAAATGTAATTGTTTAATTGCCAAGTGCTGGGAACCCATCCTAAGAGGATTCCAATGGAATTATTTAAGCTCTAGTCAGGAGGTACACTGCAGGAAAAAGAGGCGGAAAAACGGAAGAAGAGGAGAGGCCAAAAATCCAGCAGAAATATACGTTTTTTTTTCTTCTTTTTAAGTATCTCCCTGATGAAATATTAACTGGGGTTTACATTTAGTTCGCTGAGGAAGTGAACAGCCTGCGCTGGAGCAAAAAGAACACTAAGTAAAGCTCCAGCTTCTAAAGGGGGTCATAGTTCTGACCTGGTTCTTCACACTAAAACGGTTTGATCTTGTCTGCAGGTTCTCGTCTGTGTACAAGTTTTGTTGCAAAAACGACAAGCGTAGATTATTGACCCCTGCATGGTGGGGAAATATGTCCATATCTTGTCACATAATCCACTTAGAAATGTTCTAAAGTCACTTCAACAAAATGCAAGAAGATAATGTCTAAGAAATATAATTCTCAAGTAGCCTCATTGAGATTTAAAAAAAAAGCTTTTTAACTCAACCGAGTCTCTGCTTGTTGCTTTTGGTCACAGGGATCCACTGAAAACGGTGGGATTATGAAGCACACAAACACACACTCCTTCACACTCCCTCATTATTATCTCTCATCAGTATTTCCCATGGTGCTTCCTTTTCTAGACCAATTTAAGCTGGCACGATCCCCAACGCAGCCTCCATCAGTGGCCAATAGGATTGGCACACATGCCGTGACATTTCAATCTATCAACAAAATCAATAGCAGTATCCCACCTAATATAACTGCACACAGCGCAGGCGCTCCACAGTGAAGCTGCTGTTGCTGTCGCATTTGAGAGTAAACCCAGTCTTGCCATTCTGCTGATAAATGCAGTTCTGTCAGCCCCAGGGAAATGTGCCTGCATCCCTCTGGTCAGAGGAGTGCTACTGTCCCCCCCCCCCACCACCACCACCACACACACACACACACACAACACAGTGGGCAGAGAGGGACTCAACGAGGAGGGTGGAGGGGGGGAGCAGAGGCCTGTTCCCTGCAGCTGTGCCCTTATTCCCAGCACCTGACCAGGGGCCCAGATGTGCACACAGGCAACAGCAACAATTTGAGCAATGTAAGTCCCCGGTGGGACCCAGGCACCTGCAAATGCATCCTCACTATCTGACACAACGGCGTAATTACAGAGCTAACAAGTCTGCATCTGGAAAGAAGGATTTAATCTTAACAAATCAAGCCAACAGACAGAGGGACAATAGAGAAAAAAACCCCTACAATATTGCACTCTCAGCTTTTTATGTGCACATTAAACAAAAGCAAGTCGTTGTTTGGCACTAATCCAGCAACAACAGGACACAACACGGTCATTTACAGTGAAGCCAAAGAAATCCATTTGATGTATTTCACAGTGTGCATATCAGCCGCTCTGGAGAGAGGAGCTCTTTTGTGTTAATTCCTCACTTCTCCTTTAAAACAAAAACTCTTCTCATACAACGGTTTTTCAAAATCAAAACCAAATGAAATGAACTAAAACTGATGGGAACATCAGGCATAACCAAAACAATCAACTGCATTACCATCAATTTATAGTATGTCATGAAGCACAGGATATTTGAGCGATAATGAACAAAAAACACGACATCAGACATGCAGGTTACAGGTGTATGGAGGAGGGATGTCCTATTTATACACCTGTGGTGGTGAAGTCACTGATTACATTACAGCTTGAGTCATTCAGGTGGAAAATTATAACAGATTATAAAAACAAATTCACACTTTAATACCCATAACTGATTTTTAAAAAACCTGTGATAAAGAGTTAAGTATTAAATGCAGATTGAAGCACAGTGAAGGTTTATGGTGACATCTAGTGGCACACTGGCACACATGCACCTGTGTGTTACAATAAACTCATTTCAACAAATTAATTTCCTTTTTACCAACTATATATCTTCTCAGCAGAAAACATTTATTGTTTTTTTTTAATATTAATTTATATAAATAAACTTTAAGAAGTGAGCAAAATCTTCTTGGGCCATATATTCTGTTATTAATGTGTGATTGAGAAAAAGAAGGGGGAAATGAGGTTTAACATTTTATCATGTTTTACAAACAAATATGATGAAAATTAATGTTTCCATCCCTGTGCTTCTGCTAAAATGAGAAATTAAAATTTTCCAACAGCAGAGGGTGATATTGATCTGTTTTCAACCTGCTGGAGAAAGGACGCCACACTGAGGACAACACTTTGAACACACATGTATAATAAGTTTATGGAAATCCTACTCTACTGATGCTAAAATCATATAAACATAATAAATATTTGGTATAAAACACCATTTTTCTCTTTAGTACAAGTTACAAACAACTCGCTCACCTCTCTATTTGTGGGACTCACATGCTGAGTACACAAAACTGTGTGCCTATAAGTTACACAAGTGTAAAATATAATCCAAACACTGAAAAAGCACATTTGAGGGCTATGTGTTCATCTGTTTTGAGGTGTATTTTGATAGTTTTAGTAGAGTTCACCCATCCAGAGGGCTTTAGCCATCACTGACTGGCGCGCAGGACAGATGATGGGGAAGCTGTGTACCGATTTGGGCACAGAATCTTGCTAAAAGCCCTGCGGAAGCTACTGTGGCACAGAGGGTACAGGAAGGGGTTAATGGCAGAGTTGAGCCACAGGAGCCAGAAGGTGACCTCATACCAGTGGTGCTGGATGCATCGCCCTCTGCAGGCAGCACGGATGATCATCAGTAGGGTGTACGGTGCCCAGCAGATGGCAAATACGCATACGATGATGGCCAGGGACTTAGCAATTTTTTTATCCCTGGACAGGCGGCTGGAATGAGCAGACCTGCTGGTAGAGGAATCCAGTTTACCCAAACACGGAGAGGAGGTCTGGGAGTGGATGGAGCCTCGCAGTTTTATCCCAAACCCCCAGTTGTGGGACAGGGTGAGGCCTTCCCCCTGGGCAGAGGCAGGTTCACTTGCATGCAGCTGGAGCTGGGCCTCCCTGTGGTGGAGCCTCCTCCTGCGTATATTGAGGTAAATGCTGAGGTTGAAGAAAGCCACAGAGATGAAAGGAGAGAAAAACTCCAGCATAGAAGCACTCAGCAGGAAGTACCAAGAGTAATAGAACTCTGCAAAGCACTCATCCTTCGGCACGCGGCTTCTACCCACCACCAGCTCCCAGAATATGATAGCTGGCCCGTACAGGACAAAGGCCAACACCCAGACTGCAATCATCTTGATTATGGCTTGATGCGTCATGCTCTGTCTGGCACGGTAGCTCACCTGTAGGAACAGAAGAAGACATAAATTAGACTAAACCTAAATAATGGTGTAAAATTGCATAAATATGTTCACAAACTGAGTTTTCATCAAAGCAAAAATGATAATTTAGTCTAGATTATTAATAATGAAGAAAAGCCTCAGAGCATATCTTATATTCTCAATAATAACAGCAAATAAACTTTTCATGACATAAAAACGATTGTTTGAAATCAGGAACACCTATTGTATAAGACCCTTTGTATATGTTTCATATCTCTTTATTATTGGTGGTGCAATTTTTCACAAGTCTTTATGAACTTATACTAAGGAGTAGACTGATTTTGCAGGAGAAAATCTTTCCTTTTACCTCTCAACACAATGAAGTTTAGGTCAATTTGTCTCAGAACTGTACTAAAGACTAAATAATGTCAAATGCTCAGGAGAAGTATGATAGAAATCTTCCAAAATTAGTAAAAAGAAAAAAAAAATTTTGTTTCACAGATTTTCCAAAAAAACTGCAGCTCAGTATCTACAAGTGCCAGTTATTTAACAAAAACACATGCAACTTTATGCCACTGTGTCCATTTCTCACCTTTTTATGGAGGAAAAATTAGCATTACAAATGTTTATTGTATGATTTACAAATGTGTGCAATGATTTTTGCAAAGCCCATTCGATATGAAGAGCCATGTCCAGCTCTCTCCAACACCATGCAGGGCATAAAAGCGTGTAAATGAGTATTAAGTCAATGAAGTACCTCTCATGACCACTTGTCTCAACTATTGTCACATCCTGTGTCCCTGTCCACATGCCTGTTGGGTGGACGGAGCTCTTATAAACCTCTCCAGCTGCTCTGAATATATGTCACCGTGGCGGCTCCTATTAGCCGTGGTTCAGAGGAGATGAAACTCGCTTCCACTTGTGTTTGGATAAATTAGTTTGTGTCTGACTCTGGAACCTGCTGCATCTGTTTAAAACGGGATTTTTCTGTTATTATAGGTTCTGTGTGGTTTTATTCAGTGACTTTTAGCTCATCCAGCTAGCAGAAAATGTTTTTGTTTTGTTTTATTGGCAAAGCTGTCATGCCAGCTGTGTGTCATCTGACTTCACCAAAGACAAACTGTGTCTCTGACTGCTGACGGCCCTTTGTCTTTCAACGTTCAGAGAGAAATGCTTTTAGGAAAATGTTGCCGGGCTGCCGGTGGCCTGCTCCTGCAGCGATTGATCTCTCCAGGTTGGAGGGATCGTGGCACGGAGGAGGACCTCCATGATCAAAGCTGTCTAATTAAAGAAGAGGTTCACTCTCTCTCTCTGATGTTATTTGTATTCATTGCTCTGATGTTAAGTGTTTGCCTCTGAAAGGAAACAGAGCACTCTCTTTGTCTTCTTTGCAGAGCATCATCCCACCTAAGAATTATTACAGATTCTATATAAGACACTCGGCTGGCTGATGCACGGACGAGCCCCACCAAAAAGGCTAAATGAGGTGACAAGATGAACAAAAACACTCAAAGTTGTTGATTTTTGTGTATTTTTCTAAAGTTTAGCAGTTGTTTTCTTATGTTTGCTACGAGGGAAAGCATATAATTAGTAGTGGCACAGAGCCTGAATGGGTCAGGAGTGATTAACCTCCACAGATGGGCCCATTTGGGGGAATAAGGTGGCGTTGACCCAATCAATGGCCTTTGAGTCTCATCAGAAATAAAGCAACACACCACTATTAAATATGCACAAGGCAAACAGATTGATTTTTTTTTACAACAAACCTTAAAAAAGCACCATCAAAGCAGGTAAAACGAGCAAAAACTGCAAAGATGATCAGCTGTGAGCGAGAAAAAGCTGATTTCACTTCATTTTGTCAGCTCCTATCACAAAAATAGCAATTTACTTTGGTTTGAAATGAATTTTGGTGACGATAACCACTGAGGGACAGCGTGTTCCACTCACTGCTCTGGTGACTGAGAGGAAACGGTCGTAGCTGATGAGAACAATGCTGAAGACAGACGCAGAGCAGAGCAGGTAATCAGTGACCAGCCACAGCTTGCACAGCCCTCGACCCAGCGTCCACCTGCCTGTCAGGATGTAAGGGATGTAGACGGGGATGCAGAACGCACCTGCACAGGCAAACACACACATACAGTCCATTTTCAGCCATTCTTAACAGATACAGTGTGCACGCTGATAATCAGAGGTTTAATTAGGTGTCAGTTTTGACAGCAGTTGAAAATACTGGACATTATTGAAATAAATAAGAATAAGAGGATTTGCATCAGAATGCATGAGTGCAAAAGTATAAACATAGTTTTTAAAGATGTTTTTTCACTCATTTGCAGCACTTTTATTATTGTTTTGCTGTGGTAGTTCTTGCAATTCATCAAAACCGAGATAAATAAAGAGAAATCATTCATCTAAAAGGGTTTAGACATGAAACTGCACATTTTTTTGCATCTTTAAACTTTAATCCTCATCCCAGTGTCTTAAAAATACTAAAGAAATCCAACTGGACTCACCTACAAGAAAATCTGAGATGGCCAAATTCAAGAAGTAGTAATTGCATTGCCTCCTCAAACTCTTGTCCACTTTAAAAGCCAGAATAACCAGCGCGTTCCCCAAAACTATCACAACAACCAAAGTCACCATCATCACTATCAAAATGACAAACATGGGTCCTGAGAACACGAAGCTGCGCTGGACTCTTGTGGAAGGATTGTCGAAATAGTAGCCTGTGGAGTTGGAGTCAGATTGTTCCTCCGACATGGTGCTGGTGTCGTTAAATCCTCGAGAGGAAGCCGCTCAAAAAAAAAAAAATCATAAAGCAGCAACAGGTGCCAGACGAGCACTCAGCAGCTTCATATGTGCTCCGAAAGCTCCCCGTTTCCCGGTGAAACTACACCCGAGAGCTCAGTGCGCTAAAATATCCACGAGAGAGCGCAAGACGCTCTTCGTAACGCATGCCTGGACACCTGATGGATTTTACGCACGTTTGCCAGCGACGCTCGTGCGCCTTTACACCAGTGAGGTCTGCAGAATGGCGTCTATTTTCTTTTTATAACACATAATAGTTTAAATTATGTGTCAACCTACCGATTTCTCTTTCTCAAAGTCGAGTTGTCTGATAGAAGCACCGATAAAAGCGGCAGTGTCATTTCAAAGCACTTTGTTCTGAATCCCAGAGAGAGAGAAAACCCCGACAGTGGCGCGTGCAGCCTCGTCTGCCCGCTCCAGAGTCCACTTCATCCAAATGTCACCTCATGATGTGAATCAACACCGAGCTGGTTCACTTTGTTTAACCACCTTCAGTCATATTTCCCTTGATGAAATCTGAGACTCACATTTCCTCATTACAGGTGAAATTAATGGAGTTTTGGTCATTATACAGGAAACAGAACCAGTTTTAAGTACTAAAATTCATTTTTAAATGTAAGATGTTTGTAACAGTTATCAAACTACTACTTTTTATAACCAACCCCATATGTCATTTAATTCTCTCACACCTACAAGGTTTTAAAGGGTTTACTGAACATTTTGCATTTATAAATCACCAAACAAATAACTGAAACTATTTTTTAGGGTGAAGCTAGGAGCAAATTTTATTCTTTGATTAATTATTCATTTGTATTATCACAGAGGTCATTCATTGTCTGAAGATTTCCTTTGAAGTAAAAAAAAAATCATGCTTCATCTTCAAAGTTGACACCTTGACAACTTTCCACCTCAAAGAACCATATAGAGCCATATATCTTTTCACGTTAACACACCTCATGATGAAATTACCAGCAGCCCCCCTTGAACACACGAACTAACCTGTAAGTCTTGCAGCAGGGGTCAGAAAACCCAGCAGGATGGCTGAGGGAGCACATTGTGAATTGCTGTTATTTTCTCACAAATGACCCAACATCTCTCAGAGCTTCTTGCCTCACAGGTAGGGACCAATGTGAAGAAAATATAGAGCACATTAATGTGTTACCATTAAGCAGAGAAAAGGCTGCTTGGTGGTTTTATGATGGTCAGATCATTTATTTTTAGTTAAGTCGATAAATCTGAAAGGGTGCACATCACTGCTATTTTGAGGTCTCTGCACTGGTTACCTGTTCGATTTAAAATCCTGACTCTTAGCTTTCAGGGCCCTACATGGTCAAGCTCCTCTACTGAACTGTTAAAGCCATACGCTCCAACCCGAGCCCTCAGGTCCACAAACCAGAATCTTCTAGCAGTTCCAAAATTCAAGGTTATAAAAAAGATTATTTCTGCAAAAATTGCTATATATATATATATATATATATATATATATATATATATATATATATATATATATATATATATATATATATATATATATATATATATATATATATATATATATATACTTTACTTACTTTGGGAATGAGGGGTTTGATTTTACAAAGACATAAGATTAACTGTCCTTGATTTTATTCAAACAGAATAAGACAAACAAATTATAAGGATTTGAATGTACTATAAAATCCTAATGTGTGTTAAAATGTCCCTTTTAGTTTCTGACAGGTTATTATATTTAAAAAGAAAAGTTTAACAAAGCATGGTCACATCAAGGAAAATCACGCTGTCATGGAAACTAATAAAAAGATTTGCAAAAGTGCAGAAATACTACATTTTCACCAGTTTTGTCATGATGTTCGAACACCAGTTGAAAAAATTTTGAAAATGTAAAAAAAAAAAAAAAAAACTAGAGAAAATGCATATTTTATGCATCCATAGGTTCACATAAGTAAACTTGAATAAAAGCACCCTAATAATATTTGGAAACTTCAACTCTAAATCAGCGCCTGCATATTAAACAAAACATTTAGGGAAGCAATCAGTTCAGCAGGTGCAGACTCTGGATCAGGAAATCCTAAAGCAGAGACTTATTTAAATATGGAGGGCACTCAGAAACAAAGCAGTGTCATGGAGGATACACAAAGGCTCTAGTGTTGCCAATTATACTGAGTCCTGCTGTGGCTCTCTACCTCTCTGCCACTCAAGTGTTTGTGTTTGGATGCTGGGCTGGAGTACAGATGCTATCATACTGTGAGTGTGTCTGCTCGTCTACAGTAATCACAGATAAAATTCGTCCATAAAACCTCACAGTGCACATCTTAAGTCCCCATTTTACAAAAGCTTTGAAGAGGTTCTCCTAAGATCTCATGCGTGATGAGGCCGTTTCCAAGACTTAGAGTAAGATTACTAAAAAAAAAGATCAAGATGTAAAAAATGTTCTGGATCAAAGTCTTGAAAACTGTTCTGTAACTGAAGCTTGATTCAAAAGTCTTAGATTGTTTATGTCACCTGATTTCTTCTTCAAAATTCCAAGTTTGTCCTTTTCAGTCTTATGCATCAGCCAAAAACAGAGCCAAAAGCTGCTGCTTCAATTTAGAAAAAACAACTTTTGGCAGAAACAGAATCATTTTTCCTGAGCTACACGTTCGTCACACAGTCCTGACCCTCCTTTAATTTGTTTTGAAACAAAACATTCAGCTTTGAAATCCATGTTTTGTTGAATTCTGAGCCTCTAAGCTCGTCAAGGTTGAAGAGGTTGGAAGAGCTCCAATAAACTAAATAGGTCCAAGAAATCACACCACATGATTGTGTTTCTTAACATTGTCAAAGCAAGGAGGATAATTGATTACCAATAAGAACTGGAAAAATGTCTTTTACATGTTTATTAGCATTTCAAACAGCTGCATTTATGTGCCACAAAAAACATGATTAGACTGGCTGACATTGTGGACACAGGATATTAAGGCATAACAGTGAGATTACACAAGTAATAATAAAGATTGTTTTATTTTTTATGTGTGGAAATGCTAGCTATGTGCAATAGTTTGTTTTTCAGTCACTCCCTATTGGTTGTATCCCTGTTTGTTTCTCCATGTGGTTATTGTTCCTGAAATAAAGCCCTTTAAGTTCACCAACCTCGTCCTGCCAGCTTGGGTCCTGCACTACCCTAAACTGTGACATATTTATTGCCTTGAAACATTTGCATGTAAGTGATTATTGTTGTTCTCCTGCTGCTGATTGTGGCATTGTGGTCCTCAGCCCTGGTCTTCAGAGCTACTTAGCTGCAGCACAGAATACTGATTTAAGTCTGAGAATGTAAGGACATTTGATTGTTAGCTTGCAAGTGTAGCACACTGGGGCATTTGTGGCCCTTAAAGTGATTTATTTTGGCCCCTGCAATTCAAGAATGGTAAAGATTTGGCCCGGCTGTTGATCTAAATAAACATAATTTTTTTAATGCAAAAAAATTACTAATGTGATGCTTAACCAAAAAACAGAAAAGATGAAGCAAAACACAAATGTCTTTTATTAAACATATTGGGTTTTTGTTTTGTTTTAACTTTAATTTCTTGGTAAATTGGACCACAAACCCTCACTGATTTGACTAAAAAGCAGACTATGAAGAAAGGCCGACCCATGTCCTCCTGTTGTTGCTCATAATGAACCAAAATCCATTCTCAACACCAAGAAACTTAAAAAACTGAATAAGGGGTTTGATGTTTTTCTTTGAATATATACAACATTTTACAGACCCTTTTCTACAAAAGAAAACAAATACTTTGTTTTATTCATCAAAATGTTAGAATATGTTGTTAAGGTCATTTTTTTATCACTTTTTTTTATTGTTGGACACCACTGATCTAAGCCATACTGTAGTTTGACTTCAGGTCAGTATGAGAAATTCTGAGGACTAAATATTTGACGATATCTGGATTCAATCATTTCATTCCTGCTTTAATGCAGTTTGTTTGTAATACTAGTCCCTCTCTCTTTTCTATGTTCTCCATGTACATTTTGATCAATTTGATGTGCATGTCTTAATATTTTCGTATTGTACTAAACACATTGTAACTTGAATCAGAAAACAGAAGCCAATGACAACAAACAGGCGATTAGATAGTGGGGTTATAGCTTGGCAGCTTGGAAATCGAGTTCTTTTGTCCTGATGACTGAATTCTTGCCTTTGACAGCTTGTCACAATAAACGTCACTTTACTTGTCACATTTTGAAACATCTAGTTTACTAACACTGATGGTAAAACAGCCCCAAGTTCTGAAAATGCAACACTGTACCGCCCATTATCCTCTTTCTATAACTGACTCATAGGATTTTTTAATGATATATTTATTGTTTTTGTTTGTTTTTATCCTATTCTACCATTTCTACTTTTTGTAAAATGTGTTATTTCCTACTTTTTTCATTCATTTTTAATTAGGCCATCCTTTTTTAAATAGCCAGGATAACAAAAATAAATCCAACGTGGTAAAAATAAAAGTCAAACTGCTGGGAATCACTAGAAAAAGACAGCATCAAAACGCTGGCCCTCAGGCTAATTTACCATTTGAACACAACAGAAATATCCTCTGGTAATCCAAGTCTTCATATCACATCAAAGCTGTCACAGTTTACATAATAAATGCTGATGGTTAATGAGAGAGACACAGTCGTAGCTGGGCAGCAGATCACCGCCTGTTTGGCAGAGCTGCTTGGAATAGGAAGGGTTGCTGGCATTTACCTTCTGCTAGAGATCCACAGAAGCTCATTGACATGCTGTGGGTGTGCCTCATCGTGACAGTATTTTTTCACTTGTTAAATTTTTCATCTCCTTTTCAAAAGCTCCAAGCTGGTTAATGGCAGGTATCTGTTCACCTCGCCCTCATGTCCGCGGTTTTTGGGATGTGTGTGAAACCCCTCGCCATCAATGTAATATCTCACAGGAGATATTTAAATAGGAGGGCTTTGTGACAAAGACAAATGCATTAATTATAATTTTAAAAAACAACAGTTTGAGCTGTGTTGATAATTGGCTTTAAATGTTCATTTCCACCTCAATGAAACTGTTAATCCTTTTATAATTCCACTGAGATGCTTCCAAGAACATTTATATCATGTCCAATGTGAATAATGATCATTTAATGTTATATTGTTTGTTCAACTGACAAACAATTGTGCATTAAAAATTTATAACCCATAATTAGAGTTAAACCACTTTTTTTAGGACATCTCTCTGTATTCTTAAAAAGCGCTGAAGCTGAGTGCAAGAGGCGCTTCGTTTGGGAGCATTTTGGACACTTATTTCAGAAATGTGTCATATTTGAAGAGAAAACAGTTTAACTGAGTGTTTTAAACTTGACTCATGTATTATCGTGGGTTTGACGTTCGTTAGAGTGTTTAAGCTGACACACAGAAGTGAAGGAAGCTGCCAGAATAACAAAACATTCAGCAGTTTAGTCTTTAATCTTTGTCCTTATCCTTCTGAGAGACACAGGTGTATCTGCTTCATATGCTTGGACAGTTGGCTACCCTCATCAGAACTCAAAGCACCTGGGTAAAAAAAAAAACATTTATTAAATGTAAAAATGGTTGTAGAACTCTACGCCTGAAAAAATAAACCAACAATAATGTAAAACTCTGACATGAGGTTCTATGGAAAGATGGCAGGACTGATAAGCTAATGGCTTGTTTTTAGACCAATCCTAAAACAGTACTGACATTTTAATAACACTACTCATTCTGAGTAGGTCCACTTTGATTTCCTAAAAAAAATAAAAACATCTATTTTTTTTTATTCCAGAGAAATGTTCTATTACATGCTTGTTTTGGCAGAAATATCACAGTTTTCCTGCTGGAAATGCCCCAGAAGTGCTACAGCTAGGAGTTAGCTACTGTTGCAATTTCCACTTGCAAATAACCATGTAATACTATGTAAATAATCCTGTAATGCACAAGTGATATCAGTGTAAATGTCTATGAACTGGTGTATGCATCAGTCTAGGGATTAGAGCTGGTTTACCCTTTGGTCTTGCTCCTGTTTTCAGACCATGGAATTAATGTCTGTCAGTCTGTCAGTGATAGGCTGGACAGCTGTAGCCTCATAGTGGACACTTTTTGGAGACATTGTTTTAAGACAAGTCAGTTTGTAGCTTGTCAATTTGGTCTGACTAAACCCTCATCCAAAGCTGATTGATATTTTAAACTAACTTTCACAGAGATTCATAAAAATGATTGTTTTATAAACCATGAACATTTCACGTTGCGGTTATTTCAGCAGTGCTACATTTTGCTGTTGTTGGCAATATTTTTGCTGATAAATAGCCATTAAGTTCCATGTAAATAAAAGTACAATGCTTAATTAACAACAGTGGTGGATTTATGACATAATGTCATGTGACCTGTTAAAGGAATTTGGGACTTTGGAGCTGTTTAAAGATGGCAGCAATCCACTTTGGTGTTGTCTGTGCTCAGACTAGCCTTTAGCTCATCAGCCATAAAAACTGTTTCTCCTATAAAAAAAGTCCCCAGGCTTTAAAAAGATGGAAATTATTTTAAACTTTTACACTAAAACACACTTCAAACAGCAGAAAAACCCCTTTAAACTCTGCGTCTTCAAACTGAAATCATTCAAGATTGATCATTTTTAGAAAATCACTCTAACCTTTTAATGTTTAACACATAATCGCCAACATGTTTTCATGCACAGTTGCATGACTGCAGCCCTACAACAGTTTGCGCTGTCAGAAAACTTTAAATGGTTTATTTTTTTAACAAAAAACAGGTTCTGTATTGTTGAAATTGTTAAATTCTGATGCAAAATCATGTTCTTCATGTTCATCTGGAGTGTTTCATTTTCACTAAAACTCTAATTGATTTATTTTTTCCTCATTTCAAACTGCTCCCACACTAGTTCAGTTAAACAGTATTTCGTTAAACAATGCCAGTTGTTGAACGTTCCAAGTATTCAGGAAAAATGAGCCAAAGCACTTACTCACAGGTCATTTTCTGCCCGTTTTAAAGTTAAATAGTGTGGAAAGTTTGAGGCGGGGGTTAATGTTTCTATTTATAAAGTTTTCCTGTTTAGAGTATGATGAACAGAGTGTGCTTTTATGGGATCACAGGTTGTTTCCCACTTCTCATTCATGCAAGTTCAACATCTGTTTACAAAACCCAAAACAATGAGACCCAAATTATCCAACGTGTGAAAGAAAAGTGGATGTTAGTTATATGAATCCATTGTTTTTATGCAAAATCTGTTATTATAAGTTCAAATTGTCCTCTGCATGAACTTATTTGATTAGAG
Organism: Callopanchax toddi; assembly: GCA_006937965.1. Lineage (NCBI taxonomy): Eukaryota > Metazoa > Chordata > Actinopteri > Cyprinodontiformes > Nothobranchiidae > Callopanchax > Callopanchax toddi. The sequence continues at coordinate 22,178 of SSNR01000063.1, read as the reverse complement.
ACAAAATGGTTTTATCACATTCTCCTGTTTATTCTCTAAAGCCCAACAACAGAAAGTGAAGAGGAGCAGAGGTGTAGAGTTCTGCATTATGCAGTGTTTGCCTTATATTGCAAATAAAATTGCCTACCCCAGTTTTAATATAGTTTTAAATGAATATCTCATTTCTGACCTTGTTCAGCCTTAAAAACTGGTATATTAAAAACATATTATGTGCAAAATAAGCATTCACTGACAGGATGAAGGTTGTGTGTGTTTTTAAATGACAGAATAAATAAATATTAATAAATGAATTTAGTTAAATTAGAAAAAAGATATAATTAAATTCATAAAAATGATCAATTTAGTGAATTTGCAAAGTGCAAAACAGATGGTCTGGAATAGGGATGATCTCACAACAACACTTTTTGTTTGTTTCGCTCTGGTCAAGCTGAAGAGTCTAAAGTATTGATGCAAATTGGAGCTGCAGCCAGAAGAGTGAAGATAAATGTGGGGCACACTTTCCTCTTTAAAGCAAAACAAGGAGAAAAAAGGAAAACGCTTTGAGTTTGGACTAAACACTTTAAGGAATAAAAGAACATTCATGAAAAAACACTAATAAAATAACATAAATATGGGATTTTAATAAGCAGCGTGAACATTTTAGGGTCCTTTACAGATAGAGACAGTTTCACTCTAATCAGTTCTGTTATAATTTATTAAAATGAGCATCTGAATCTGAAAAAGGATTCATCCCAAAGGGAAACTGTTTAAAAGGCTTAAGACGGAAAACATTTGGCCAAAAAAATAATGACGTTTCTGATGCTGGAGTTACAAACAGTTGGCAAGTGGAGGAAAATTTAAAGTCAGAAAAGGGTTTGATGTTAGAACAAACATGAACTTGTTTTGGCTCTCCCTCGTTTAAACCACACGCCAAAACTCTGCAGGCTTAATATTCGGAGACTCAGATAACGCAGAAAAATTCTACGTGACTTACACCGTTTATTTAACAGCATTACATTCTCAAACACTGGCATCAGTAGTGCAGTTTATATGCAACTTCAAGACCCAGTGACTCAGCGCTGCTTGCGTGTAATTTAGGTGCTTTCACTTGTTAACTATGATTGAGTGAGGGGGAATTTACAGAGCATCCTGCCTGGTCCTCCTATAATTGTTGTCACAACCGTTTTGTCAGTGGAAATTACAAATTTTGTTTCTCCAATGCACTCATTAAAGCCCCGCACAGCCGCTGCCAAGACGCCTGCAACTGAGAGCTAATGTGGTTTGTCTGATTCATTTACTCCCCGATCACAGAGCATTCTGTGTGCGTGTCCATCATTTATTAACAAGCATTTCTTCCTTTTCATATTCAGATAGGGATCACCTGCTAATGTGAGGAGGAAAAGGGGGTCAACAGATGCTGCTGCAGCAGATTAGCGTTAGCCATTTTGCTTATTACAAAAAGAGGAAATGATGAAAATAAGGTTTTGAGTTTGACAGCACATGTGACAAGGCATCCTCTGACTTTATTGGTGGATTCTTCCTTTAACAGGAGGATGATAAATCTGCACAGTAAGTTAAATCCAATGCAGACGTGTGAAATGAATACAAGCTGTCCTTTTTCCTCCCACCTTTTGCTCACTCAGTCTTTCTGTGCTCGTCCCCGAGACGTCCCTGCTGGGGATTCTATCTCCTGGCTCCTTTTGAAGCTCTGGCCTTTGATTAATGTCTTAAGTGGTGTTTCCATTTCTCCCAAACCCATTCTGTCATTAAGAGCGGCGAGCATCTGCAACACCACAACTTAAGGGAGTAAACTTGAGGAATCTCTTCTGGTATTTTCTCCATGTCAAAATACCTAACATGATTGGTATGATTTCCTATTTTTGTCAGCCTCAAATGGATTCATCTCAATTAAAGCTCGGCTCACTTTGCGCTTCGCCGGCTGTCATGTGTTGCTTTGAGAACTCTCATAACAAAGCGACGACTTCCAGACTCATTTTATAGATGACTAATGCTGTCGCCTCCATTCACTCTCACAAACCTTTAGCGGCGCTGCTTGTGAGTTTAATTCAGTCACCAAATGTCTTCCATTAGATGTTTGTTCTCTCTGTCTTCTTCCTGCGGCTCTTTTGTGTATTTCTGTCCAAGACAGCCACGAAAAGTATAGCTTATCTCACCATCATTACCACCTTCCCCCCGTAATGCCTCGAGGGAGCTAAATGCTAGAAGCAAGGCCTTCAAAGCCGCACACACACACACACACACACGCACACACACACGCACACACACACTCTCAGGGGGAAAGGAAAGTGGATTGTTATTTTCTAGTCAAGAAATTGTATTTTTGATCTTTTTTTAAGTGAAATATAAAATAAAGGAGTAAAAGAAGTCTAAACAAGAAAGTGACAGGAACTGTGAACAGAAATAATTAGATTCCGTTTCATAGAAACCCCGCAGTCAGCCTTTTCAAGCATTTTTCTCTTTGTGCTTGATTAGAGATATCCTACTCACTGCACTTCTCGCTTTAATTTTGAAATTTTAAATAAACAATTTTGTTTTCCTGTATCTTGCTGTATTGATAACCTCCTTCAAAGATAGAAACAAACAACTTCTTTTGTAATAGTATTCTGTCTTGTCTGATCATTATTTAATATACTTTTAATTCACTCTGAGTAACTTCACTGAGTCTAAGAGAAAATGTCATTACAGTAGATGTTTTTCTGAGGTTGTTGTAACTAAATTAGAGTCTCTTCCATTATTATTTTCTTCAGTCCCAAAGTGACATCTTCACATATTGATTATTTTGTTGATAATATATCAGTTTCAATGACGACTAAGCCCTCTGGGTAGCTGGAAGTGACTATCTTTCACCATTAATGGAACAACAACTGTAGCCAGACTGATGAAGAGTCCAAGCTCTGCTCAACATGTATTCATTATGATTTCATGAAATTCTTTATCAGAGTAATCATAAATAATAGCTTTATCTAACACGAAACCTGATCTTGATCCAGGAAAATGTAACTAATTATACCTTGCTGTGAAAAAGTATTTGTCCCCTTAGATTTATTTTGTTTTTACTTACAGTACTTGTCATTGTAACACTGGTTAAGTTCTCAGAATTTAAAGAAAAGCAACAAAACATGTGACAATATGTGCATAAAACTAAATAAATATATTTCTGTGCACCTTGGCTGTAAGTGAGGTTGTGCCATAAACTTTAACGATATTGACTAAATTCTAAACTTTACCTTCACATCTGTTTTCCATATTTTTGAGCCTCATAGGTGAGAAGATTTACAGATTTATATTGGTTCAGTTGTGCTAAAGCTTAGTAAGTTGCTAATATCCTTGAGTTAGTTGTGCATTTATTTAAAATTTTAACATAAAAAATATAAAACTGAAATGTAAGAGCAAACTTTATATGGTGCCAGTTATTTGAGATGATGAATTCTTCTCATTATCAGGCATAAAACATTTAGAGCTGCAGGTCCAAAAAATCACTCAATACACATACTTGATTTCTCAGTCTAATTCAAGCGGCAATGAGAGAGCTCACTGATTGCAAGGCTCATCAATGTTGACATAGCTGCAGTTAGAGGCTAAAAAAAGAGGGTTTTTTTTTAAATGAGGGAAAAAGTCAATGAGTCAGGGATGTCAAGTCAAGATCCGTATTCCTTAATGCATGAGGTAGTTTGGGTTTTGTGTCATAATAACTCGTTTGTGTTGGATCCCTGCACAAAAACAGCTCTGCACTGTTTGTATAAAGCATGAAACATTTTATAATCCACCAAAAATATGACATTTACACTAAATTACTGACAAATAAAGACATAAAAAACCCCAAATATATTAAATCTACTCTTCTCCTCAATTATAATTGTTTAGCTTTTGTTCTTTTATTTGTCTACTCTCAACTTGTCTTCGCTCTATTTATCCTTTAAACCTTTAGAGCTGCACTAAGGTTCTTCCTGCTGTCAGAGAATAAACAATTAAAATAACATTAATCTACTTCCAGTCTATTAGTAAACCTATACAAATAACAATTATTACCATTTGTTGTTTATTTGCAGATTGGGGTGGGGCTAAGGGGGCCCAGCCCTCGCCACTCAGCTGCTGTAGCTCCGCCCCTGCTAATAACTAGTTTAACAGCTGCAGGTCACGTGACGGCTGATCCGTCAGCTGATTGAAGAGATAATATTTCGGCTGTGAGGTGTTGTGTACACGACTCTGTCTCTCAAAGATTTGTAAGTCTCTTTCATTCCTTCTCATTAAGAAGTTGCTTCAGTCGAGGGTAGACAAAGACCTCCCCCTCAACGTCAACACCAGATGTAAGTAAGAGCTGAGAGTTTTGACTTCATGTGGTCCTCTTTGGACAGCTCTCCACCTGGCCTCTAACTTTGGCCACAGGGATGTTGTGGAGGAGTTACTCTTTTTAACCTGCTGCAATGATGCACCTGCATTGTTCTGCAGGCCGGAGTGGAGGTGAATTTGCAGGATAAGTCTGGTGACACCCCGCTACACAAAGCAGCGTAGTTCATATAATCATATTTATATGTATAAATACCAAAATCAGGACTCCTTTTCTGTCATATTTACAAATGTGCACTCACTGCCACTTTATTAGGTACACCTCCAATCGGTCACCTCTGACTGGTTTCTTGAACATGACGATGAGTTCACTGGACTCCAGCAGCCTCCAAAGCCACCAGATCTCAGTCCAGTCCTGCACCCTTAGGATGTGGTGGAAAGGGTCCTAACAGGTACTACGGTGTACCTCATAAAGTGAGCTCAGCCTGTTTCC
>SSNR01000063.1:0-17388 GCA_006937965.1 Callopanchax toddi | reverse complement strand
TATGCAACTTCAAGACCCAGTGACTCAGCGCTGCTTGCGTGTAATTTAGGTGCTTTCACTTGTTAACTATGATTGAGTGAGGGGGAATTTACAGAGCATCCTGCCTGGTCCTCCTATAATTGTTGTCACAACCGTTTTGTCAGTGGAAATTACAAATTTTGTTTCTCCAATGCACTCATTAAAGCCCCGCACAGCCGCTGCCAAGACGCCTGCAACTGAGAGCTAATGTGGTTTGTCTGATTCATTTACTCCCCGATCACAGAGCATTCTGTGTGCGTGTCCATCATTTATTAACAAGCATTTCTTCCTTTTCATATTCAGATAGGGATCACCTGCTAATGTGAGGAGGAAAAGGGGGTCAACAGATGCTGCTGCAGCAGATTAGCGTTAGCCTCTGGTAATATTTAAGGTATGCTTATTACAAAAAGAGGAAATGATGAAAATAAGGTTTTGAGTTTGACAGCACATGTGACAAGGCATCCTCTGACTTTATTGGTGGATTCTTCCTTTAACAGGAGGATGATAAATCTGCACAGTAAGTTAAAGAACACCGTTGAGTCATGTGTCTCTGAATCGAATCAAAACCTCTCCAATGCAGACGTGTGAAATGAATACAAGCTGTCCTTTTTCCTCCCACCTTTTGCTCACTCAGTCTTTCTGTGCTCGTCCCCGAGACGTCCCTGCTGGGGATTCTATCTCCTGGCTCCTTTTGAAGCTCTGGCCTCTCTTTGCCTCCATTATCTTGTAATTTGTGAGGGATTATGCTCTGGAGCACACGCAGTCCACCCCGTTGCTTAAGAACTGTGACAGCTTACAATAATTGCCATGCTAATTAGCAGGAACTAGCCCAGCGCACTCCTCTTCCTCACCAGACCAGGTTTGATGAATACGCTTTGATTAATGTCTTAAGTGGTGTTTCCATTTCTCCCAAACCCATTCTGTCATTAAGAGCGGCGAGCATCTGCAACACCACAACTTAAGGGAGTAAACTTAAACATGTTAAACAAGAAATGTTCATTTGAGGAATCTCTTCTGGTATTTTCTCCATGTCAAAATACCTAACATGATTGGTATGATTTCCTATTTTTGTCAGCCTCAAATGGATTCATCTCAATTAAAGCTCGGCTCACTTTGCGCTTCGCCGGCTGTCATGTGTTGCTTTGAGAACTCTCATAACAAAGCGACGACTTCCAGACTCATTTTATAGATGACTAATGCTGTCGCCTCCATTCACTCTCACAAACCTTTAGCGGCGCTGCTTGTGAGTTTAATTCAGTCACCAAATGTCTTCCATTAGATGTTTGTTCTCTCTGTCTTCTTCCTGCGGCTCTTTTGTGTATTTCTGTCCAAGACAGCCACGAAAAGTATAGCTTATCTTTGTGACAAGTGACTAAGTAACTTATCTTTGAAGTTTTCTCCCACATTCACCATCATTACTGCGCGACCTCCCATCACCTTCCCCCCGTAATGCCTCGAGGGAGCTAAATGCTAGAAGCAAGGCCTTCAAAGCCGCACACACACACACACACACACGCACACACACACGCACACACACACACACACACACAGAGTGACCTTCAGTATTTTTAAAATATGTTTGCTGCCACAGTTTTTCACAACCTGAATCAGGGATAGTTGGCATTTAAAGCAGGACACGTTGACAGGTGGATAATTAATACAGTCTGATTGTGATTTCCCACCAAAATAGTGTCCCCACCTTTTTTTAGCTGAAACAGAAAATGAAAATAAACTTAATAAAAAAAATGTAGAACCACTCCAATGTATGTAATCCACTGGAATAAATTAAAATAGAAAATAATCATTTTAGAGGGGGAAAGGAAAGTGGATTGTTATTTTCTAGTCAAGAAATTGTATTTTTGATCTTTTTTTAAGTGAAATATAAAATAAAGGAGTAAAAGAAGTCTAAACTTTCCCCTTTTGAAGTCTGATTTACAGTTTAGGTTGGAGGAAGGCAGATAGATCCACTGTGGGAGTGAAGGACCGTTACCATCTGCAAAGCTCTCTGCTGAAGCTCCATATTCAAACCCAGGAGTAGTGTTAGGCAGTCAAAGAAAGTGACAGGGCTGTGTTTTTCAGAGATTTTAAACTCGGACATTAAAATGTTCTCAAGCACAGAAAAAGACATGTCTCTTTGCAGAGTGTCTCTAACTAAACAGTGTGAACAGAAATAATTAGATTCCGTTTCATAGAAACCCCGCAGTCAGCCTTTTCAAGCATTTTTCTCTTTGTGCTTGATTAGAGATATCCTACTCACTGCACACGGTTTTGTGCAAAATTCTGTTCTCGCTTTAATTTTGAAATTTTAAATAAACAATTTTGTTTTCCTGTATCTTGCTGTATTGATAACCTCCTTCAAAGATAGAAACAAACAACTTCTTTTGTGGACTTTTATCTTTTAGGGTTCTGTCTTCTCTCATCCCAGTCAGACTTCAAACGTTTAACCCTTTAAAGGATTTTAAAAGCATTCACTGAAATATTTGAATATTTAAAGTTTCAACACTTGAGTGTTAGTGAGGCTTTGAGAAGACTTTTTAACTAAAAAGAAAATAAACGTCTTTTTTTATTTTAGAATATTAAGAAAACAACTCACTCAGAGAGAACAGTTAATAGTATTCTGTCTTGTCTGATCATTATTTAATATACTTTTAATTCACTCTGAGTAACTTCACTGAGTCTAAGAGAAAATGTCATTACAGTAGATGTTTTTCTGAGGTTGTTGTAACTAAATTAGAGTCTCTTCCATTATTATTTTCTTCAGTCCCAAAGAGTAAGGTGACAGAAAACAGAAATCCAAATTTGACATCTTCACATATTGATTATTTTGTTGATAATATATCAGTTTCAATGACGACTAAGCCCTCTGGGTAGCTGGAAGTGACTATCTTTCACCATTAATGGAGGGGAACAACAACTGTAGCCAGACTGATGAAGAGTCCAAGCTCTGCTCAACATGTATTCATTATGATTTCATGAAATTCTTTATCAGAGTAATCATAAATAATAGCTTTATCTAACACATCAACATGTCTGTTACATCCCATCCTAAAGAAGGATTTACATTTGATTAGCACCTCTATAATAAATCAGATTAACTTTAATGAATGGATATCTAGCACAGAAATTCAACCTCTACATAAGAAACCTGATCTTGATCCAGGAAAATGTAACTAATTATACCTTGCTGTGAAAAAGTATTTGTCCCCTTAGATTTATTTTGTTTTTACTTACAGTACTTGTCACCGATCGGCAAACACATTTCAGCGTCAGGTAAAGATAACCTGAGTAAATACAAAAAGCAGTTTTCAAATGATTAAGGAATAAAAAAAAACTATCTTAACCAACCTGTCCCTATGTGAAAAGGTTGTTCCCCTCTAAATTCAATTGTAACACTGGTTACTACTAAACCCCAGAGTTCTCAGAATTTAAAGAAAAGCAACAAAACATGTGACAATATGTGCATAAAACTAAATAAATATATTTCTGTGCACCTTGGCTGTAAGTGAGGTTGTGCCATAAACTTTAACGATATTGACTAAATTCTAAACTTTACCTTCACATCTGTTTTCCATATTTTTGAGCCTCATAGGTGAGTAAAGCAGATGTGAACACAACTAAACATCCATCTGCCAATACAGTAATCAGGTTGAAAAGCAAGAGAATTTCTTGCCATGAAATCACAGCTATGGACATCACTGTCCAAAAGACATCAAAGATTTACAGATTTATATTGGTTCAGTTGTGCTAAAGCTTAGTAAATCTACACTTTTTAGTGGATACATTTGTTGCTAATATCCTTGAGTTAGTTGTGCACAATGAAAAGTGCACAATAGAGCAGCTTTTTGACTTTTTTCTTGTTTGTCAAACCAAAGCACAGCCCTGTCTTTGTTTCAAAGACCTTGTGAATAACAGCTAAATCACAACATAAAAAATAAAAATAAGTCTGCAGTGCAAATCTAAAGAAATGTGAAACAAAGTCATAATAATGCATCACAAAGGTGAGCATGCTTTATTTTTTATTTAAAATTTTAACATAAAAAATATAAAACTGAAATGTAAGAGCAAACTTTATATGGTGCCAATTTCAGAGCAACCCTCAAAACCTCCATGCTCTCCTCAATATTGTGAGGTAAAAAAAAAAAAAAAAGTCCCCATTACAGAAAAGCAGCTCAAAACATGATGTTTCTGCCTCCATGCTTCATGCTCTGCAGATTGTACTCATCCTTCTTCATCCTCCAAACACAGCGAATGGAGTTTATACCAAAAAGTTCCATTGCAGTTTAATGTTAGAAAAATAAAATATCGACAGTTTTAACAGGTGGTCATGTCATTTCTTATGCAAAAATTCCAGATTTTATTCTGTTTTTGTTATTTCTTTTAAAAAAAAAAAGATTCTGAAGATATAATTTTCTCCTGTTATTTGAGATGATGAATTCTTCTCATTATCAGGCATAAAACATTTAGAGCTGCAGGTCCAAAAAATCACTCAATACACATAGATGTCACGAAAAGAGAGAGAAAAATATAGAAATACCTCTGGATCTATTTATCTACCAGTCGGATCATGCTTGATTTCTCAGTCTAATTCAAGCGGCAATGAGAGAGCTCACTGATTGCAAGGCTCATCAATGTTGACATAGCTGCAGTTAGAGGCTAAAAAAAGAGGGTTTTTTTTTAAATGAGGGAAAAAGTCAATGAGTCAGGGATGATGCATAAACTAGAAGAGGTGCTGGAGGAAGTGAATCTAGACTTGACGGTGATGCTACCTTTATGAACAATTACAGGTTCTTTATCTGGTCATTTGGACTCCTCTAATGTGTTTGTCACAAAGCAGGCCACTCCTAAAGACGATCATTTCTACACAACAACTTTTAATTAATGGTCTGAGTTTATCTCTAATTTGTAAATTATTGTGAAACAGCTGCTTAAATTATATCATAATTTATCATTATTAATATAAAAATAGATACAGTGGGAGCTAAGCTAATTATCTCATTATCTCAAATAAGACTGATTACAAGGCACATCTGTTCTGTTGAGTACGCAACAAAAACAAACTGATAGCAGCATTTACAGGTTCATTTTCATCAAGTCAAGATCCGTATTCCTTAATGCATGAGGTAGTTTGGGTTTTCTTTTTAGATTTGTGTCATAATAACTCGTTTGTGTTGGATCCCTGCACAAAAACAGCTCTGCACTGTTTGTATAAAGCATGAAACATTTTATAATCCACCAAAAATATGAAGTAACAAAGTATGATAATATACCGGTAATACCAAGCATCTCAGGACTGAAACTGAACATTTTTACACTAAATTACTGACAAATAAAGACATAAAAAACCCCAAATATATTAAATCTACTCTTCTCCTCAATTATAATGGTCAAGTATAGGTTGAATTTTGTAGCATTTGAACATCTTTAGTTGGAAAATCTATTTTATATGATAAAAAAAAATTCTACATACACTTTGAGTCCCACAGATTAAGGCAAACAAAGACAACATTTTCCACATCCACGCTGTTTATAACTAAACTTCAGTTGTCTTAAAATTACACATAATAAACAGGTATAAAATTTAAATGCAACACAATAGGGCTTTTATTAATAACCAGTAAAAGTTAAGTCTGGTGTTTTTCTTTTATCATTTATTCTTGTTTAGCTTTTGTTCTTTTATTTGTCTACTCTCAACTTGTCTTCGCTCTCTCCATTTTTAAATATTGTACAACAAAGGTGTTTATTTATCCTTTAAACCTTTAAAAACTTTTTTCATTTAAAACTGTGTCCTGTAATAAAATAAAATAAAATGTGCTTGAGTTTGAGGCTCAGGGAGGAGGACAATGCATTCGATTTGAACTGATGTGAGTCAAAAGCACAAAGCTGAAGATCAACACATTCTTTAGAGCTGCACTAAGGTTCTTCCTGCTGTCAGAGAATAAACAATTAAAATAACAAGACAGCGTTTTCTCATATTAATCTACTTCCAGTCTATTAGTAAATTATTAAACCTATACAAATAACAATTATTACCATTTGTTGTTTATTTGCAGATTGGGGTGGGGCTAAGGGGGCCCAGCCCTCGCCACTCAGCTGCTGTAGCTCCGCCCCTGCTAATAACTAGTTTAACAGCTGCAGGTCACGTGACGGCTGATCCGTCAGCTGATTGAAGAGATAATATTTCGGCTGTGAGGTGTTGTGTACACGACTCTGTCTCTCAAAGATTTGTAAGTCTCTTTCATTCTAACCATATTATGTCTAACTTATGTAGTTTAAGTCGTTTTAAAACACATAAGTTAAATGTAAATTAAAGCTGTTTCCAGTTCTTTTTTAACAGAGATAGCGTTAATTTAATTATCTCAGACCGCTTTCAACTTTTAAACCCGCGGATGGAGAAAGAAACAGAAGAGCTTCTTCTTCATGCTAAAGAAGGAAACTGTCTTCTCATTAAGAAGTTGCTTCAGTCGAGGGTAGACAAAGACCTCCCCCTCAACGTCAACACCAGATGTAAGTAAGAGCTGAGAGTTTTGACTTCATGTGGACCTGAAACAACAATGTTCCTCTTTCTGACTGTAGCTGAGTGTAAAAGCTCTCCAGGATGGACAGCTCTCCACCTGGCCTCTAACTTTGGCCACAGGGATGTTGTGGAGGAGTTACTCAAGGTAGGAGATCTCTCTTACTCTCTGCATATAAAATGAATTATGCCTCTTTTTTAACCTGCTGCAATGATGCACCTGCATTGTTCTGCAGGCCGGAGTGGAGGTGAATTTGCAGGATAAGTCTGGTGACACCCCGCTACACAAAGCAGCGTATACTGGAGGAAAGGTATAGTTCATATAATCATATTTATATGTATAAATACCAAAATCAGGACTCCTTTTCTGTCATATTTACAAATGTGCACTCACTGCCACTTTATTAGGTACACCTTGTTGTCAACACAATTGACCAATCGGTCACATAGTGTCAGACAGGCTGGTCGGGCAACAGTAGACTGATCCAGGGCAACCAAGACCTGCAGAACACTGTCTATGCTGACCCGCAGCAGGAGGTCACACAATGGGCGCCACTTTTTAGAACTCGCCAAAACTGGACAATGAGAGATTGGGCAAATGGTTTCCTGGTCTGATGAGTCTCGATTTCAGCTGCAACATTCAGACGGTCGGGTCAGAATTTGGTGTCAACAACACGAAAGCATGGATCCGTCAAGCCTTGGCTGCTGGTGGTGTAATGGTGTTGGGGAGATTTGTACAAACACCTGAGTATTGTTGCTGACCATGTCCATCTCTTTATGACCACAGTGGACCCATCTTCTGATGGCTGATAGGATAATGCACCATGTCATAAAGATCAGATCCTCTCTGACTGGTTTCTTGAACATGACGATGAGTTCACTGGACTCCAGCAGCCTCCAAAGCCACCAGATCTCAGTCCAGTCCTGCACCCTTAGGATGTGGTGGAGTGGGAGGTTGTTGATGAGATGGATGATCAGCTATGATTCTATCATGTCCATTTGGACCAGAACTGCAGGAATAACACCTTGTAAGAATTAAGGCAGCTCTGAAGGCAAAAGGGTCCTAACAGGTACTACGGTGTACCTCATAAAGTGAGCTCAGCCTGTTTCCTAGAATCTTTTTTAAAAGGATTAAAAAATGTCCGAACTGATAACCTTGGGGAGTCCACGAGGAGCTCATGATCAAAAGGACTGTTTTGATTGTTGTTTTAGCTGTTCTGTATTATATTGTCTGTATTATTACTGCCTGTTTATATATATTTTTTTAATCATTTAACCTTAATGATGTAAACAGTAGATGCTCTGCTTAGCTCAACCATCTTTCAATAATTGTACTCATCTCTCACTTGGAACAATGAAGTGATGATCATTGTGTTTTATTCTTTTGGACTTCTAAGGAGATAGTTCTGTTGCTGCTCCGGTACAATGCCTGTGCCAATATAATCAATGGGACAGCTCAGATCCCCAAAGATGTCACAGAAGATGATGAAATCATTACCATGCTGGAAGGTATGAAATCACTGCAGTTTTTTTTTTTTTTTTTTTTGTTTCCCCCTCAGGTTGTTGGCTTCTCATTACAGAAGCTCAGCTGTCTTTGGTCTCAAGTACTGTTTGGTTTGTGCTGCAGCTGCAGAGAGGAGGGAAATGAGACGGCAAGAGCAGAAGCTCCTGGATGCTGCTAGAGAGGGGGATCTCTCCACTCTGTCAAAATTGGTTAGCATCTGACCTTTCTGAGAGCTTTTGGAGCATATATCACAATTTGAGAGGTTCCATCTGACTTGTGTTATAGGTCATACAAAGAGCATATTGCACAGATGCCAGTTTTCTTTGGGATTCTTTCGATCTTTTTATGTTTTTTTACTCTGTTTAGATATTCATCCTTGACATTTGACTAATTATAAGAAAGGCGAAGTGTCTTTTTTTTGTCTTTTGTTTTTCTAGACAGTTTGACACCACAAATGATAGTTTTAGTCATTTCAATTTAAGATAAATACTCGAGGTATTAATGAGTTTTAATTTCAGGTGTAAATATAAATTGTTTTTCAGGTAAGTGGAAAAGAAGCTCCAGATCTCCACTGCAGGGACTCGGTGGGGAACACGCCTTTACACTGTGCGGCCTACAGAGGGCAGAAGCAGTGCGTTATAAAGCTGCTCAAGTCTGGAGCCAACCCAAATACCAGAAACAGCTATGGTATGTCACTAATCAGCTAGCTGCTTCACTCTTTGGCAGATGTTCAGTATTTATACGATCTGCTTATTGTGGTTTCTGAGCGTGCATAGTAATGAGTTTCTGCTGCTGATGTTGCAGAACAGACAGCATTGGACCTAGTTTGCACTGATGACCTGAAGCAGATTATAGCAGCCTATCAATATAAGGTGAGATCTAACAATTTTCATGATTGCTTCTTCAATGAGCATTTATCAACTTCTTACTTGTATAGCGTATTTGTTTGTTTACATTTTGATTTATTTTCATGCATTTGTATCGTAATAATGCTTCTCCTCAGTTCTGACTGGAATGTAAAACATCTAATCTGCAGCACTATTTTTCTCCTATTATTTTTGTGTACTCTCTTGCTCTGGTGACGGTGCAGAAAGTCTTCCAAATCAGCAGTCGTTGCTCTGGGCTGAATGTTGGATATGCTCTGCAGAGCTCTAGTGGAGAGGTTTGCATAGTCATGGTGCAAATGAAAAAATCGCTACAGACTGAGCTACTGAGTAAATTGAAAATCTGCTATGCAGCTCAATGTTAACAGGCGCTGTCTGCTCACGAGTCCATCTCTCTCTCTCTCTCTCTCTCTCTCTCTCTCACTCTCTCTCTCTCTCTGCAGGATGTGACTGGCGGAGTCCAGAAGATTGAGGGCCCTCTTTGGAAGGTACACAGATGTTAGAGTGTGTTCTCATCTGCTCTTTTTCTTCAGTCTAAAATCCATACACAGTTGATTGTACACACTAGCCTAGCAATGGTTAAAAATAACGATCCAATTAATACACAATACAATGTGAATACATATTTAAATGTATAATTATTAGAGAAATTACCTTATATTACAGTGCATTATAAAATAATTCAAATTTTCACTGTGGCTCATCAACAAACCCCAACATCAGCTTAGCCCCCTGCTGACCAGCTCCAGTAAACATTATGATTCCTATTAGTTTTATTAATTTTTAGGCGTCCTTTGTTTAAAATCTTTGTAGCAACTCAAGAAAGAACCCCAGCAGATCCTCTAAAGCGTTCATGTTTTCAAAGAATCCACTTCAGACCAAAGCAGTAGTCCATGGTGAATAGAGCAAAACACTTGTTTGTATTTGGTAAAAGAAGCTGATATTTTGATTACTTTTAGAATTTCTGACCAGTTTTTACTGATTGGTCACATCATGCTCATTTTTAATATCACTAGAATAATAATGGGTCCTTTATCTCTTGTAAAAATACTACCAGGTGAAAATGGACACTTTATTGGAATGGCATTTGGAGTTTCATCTGTCCAGATTTCATGAACAGTATTTAGATTATATTTTTGCTCATTGTCATGGTCTGTGCAGCATCAGTGAGGGATTGAGAATTTCATGCAAAACATAACAAGTGCCTTTGTTACTTATTGGGGGTGTCCATTTACATTACATTATAGCCCTTGCACAGATTATCAGTGGCCCTTGATTGCATTTCAAATAGTTATAGGCTTTATATGCTGTGATACACATAAGTTTATTATTATTATTATTATTATTATTATCATCAATTTTTTTTATGTTAGACTTTTAACAAATATGAGGACTAAAATGCAAGTTAATTAAAATCTTTTAAAATAGAAAATGTTAGGTTTATTGACCACATTGTTTTGCTTTTAATGGTAAAAACATTTTCAATCCATCCATCCATCCATTTTCTGTAGCCGCTTAATCCTCCACAGAGGGTCGCGGGGCAGCTGGTGCCTATCTCCAGCGGTCAAGGGGCGAGAGGCGGGGGACACCCTGGACAGGTCGCCAGTCCATCGCAGGGCCACACAGAGACGAACGAGACAAACAGGACCAGGAAACCATTTGTCCAATTTTTTTTTTCATTTAGATTTCTTTTTTAAGGTGTTTTAAAACACAAATGAATATGCTTTTACTTGTTTTTCTGTAAATAAAATGAAGGATTTCTTCATTTAACTCATCAGTTTTGTCTGACAGAGCTCACGTTTCCTTGGCTGGAGAGCTCACTGGGTGGTTGTAGAAAATGGAACAATCTCCTGGTTCCCCAAACGGTAAGATCACTTTATTTGAAGTGTACGTGTTTATTACAATAAAAAGAAATGTGCAAAATAGTTCTGATGGGTGTTTTACTGCTAGCATTTTTAATTATATTTATTTTAGAGCTGATGCACAGGCTGGTGTCAAAAAACAAGGATCTAAGTCTCTTTCACAAGCCTATTGCATGGTGAGTGTTGTGCCCAGTCAACACATGCTGTGATCCCACTCAAACTGGAATGTAATGTGGAAAATGTTTGTGTTTGTAATTCCAGGTCAAACCGTGGGATCATTGCTTCTTCGTGCTCCGGTGCTCAGATGACTCCGTGCATCATTTTAAGGTCTCTTCAAAAATAGACTCGGTGTCAACCAGAAAAGTGAGATAAACATTCTCTGTGTGGCGGTGTCTGCAGTCACAGCTGCATGGAGAGACTGATGTGTAATAGATGCTGGTGTCTGTCCACTTAGAGATGGTTGGATGCTCTGGAGGAGCATGCATGTTACAGCACTCGTCACTGCATCCAAGACCAGATTCTTTATGATGAAGTGGGTGAGGTAGAAATGGGGAATCTGACACAAGCTGTTCAGGTAAGTGACATTTTATAAATAGAACTTGAGTTTTGCAGTGATCATTTGAAATCATTTGCTTCTGACTGTGCCTCTTTTGTCTTGTGCTCTTTCAGGTAGTTAGGTCCTATCAGCAGAAAATGGAGAGTCAAGTGTCGATATTTGAGTCCATGGTGAAAAATGAGGAGAATTATAGTAAGTATCAAATCCTCAAAGCATTTAAAGAGCAGTGGGTTTTCGTCTACTTCTGTTGTACAAAAGTGAAGCTAGAATATGTCGGTTAAGGGTGCTGCCATGTTTCATCTTTGCAGCTAGATTCTGCACACAAGTTCTGCATTTACAAACATGTTTTTTTATAAGCACAAAATAAATAGTTGCATCTAAATGTATTAGAAAAATATCTAACATGTAAAATTTGAGCATGCAGCAGCAAAGTAAGAGCTCGAGAATTCAACCATCAACACCAAGGAAAAAACTGATCTGAGGTGAATGTTGTTTTTTGTCAGAAAAATGTTTCATGCGCTTACAAGAAGGGGGCGGGACTTAAGACATACTGCAGCCAGCCACTAGAGGGAGTTTGTTTTGTTTGGCTCAGATTCATTTTACATTAATTCTGAGGTAATTAGATCATTATTAATTTTATTTTCCTTGCATCAGTACTACTCCAAATAGAGTATCTGTACATTGGGATCTCTGGATGGTCCAGCAGCATGTAGACAAAGAAAACTGTGGATCGGACTGCTGACCTTTGAACTGGAAGAGTCTCTTGAGCCACAGCAGCTCCAACAGAATCAACACATTTTTAATTTGGGCTTTTTAAATTATAGTGAAACATGTGAGGAAATAATTCTTTGTCATGACGCTTGGCGATGAAATCAATTTAACACAAAAAATTTAATTTGGAAACAATTTTTTGAAATTATTTTGCTTTATTCTCTCATTTCATATTTGTATATTTAATTTGTCTGCTTGCATTCATAAACAAATCATTATTATTGGACGTAATCAGTTTATTTTCAGTTCTTTTTAAATGGCACCAATTCACATCTGTACACATGTTAATCTAATAAGGTGTTTTTTTTGTTTGTTTTTTGAAGCGTTAGCTGCACCTCTTCTACTGAAAGCCAAAGAGACAAGTGAAATTTCAAGTAAAACTTGTGATGCTCTCCAGATGTGCCTCGAACTACTATCAAAACAAATGGAGGTAGGGACGAATATCTCATCATAAATGTTGTTGGCCAGACTAAAAAAAACAAAAATCTTTTATAAAGTCATCTGTTCCACTTCATGTATTCAGATCTAATGCTGGATGTTGGAGTTTCAGATCTGATCTATTTTCCTGCTTTTTTTATCCTGTGTGAAGGAATCCTGATTTCATTGATTCTCATTCTCACACCCGCATGCCCTTCTCCTATTGGTTGACTGTATTATACTGAATGATTACAAAATCTTAAAGGCACCTCCCCCTTGCATTAGCTGCCTTGCACCAATCAGATTTGAAATTGTTCTGCTTGCGTGTCGCTGTCCACCTGCCTCTGAGGCTGGACTTATCCCCTGGGATAGTGAGGGGGGAGGGTGTGATTATCACTGGCATGTCTATAGGAAGGATATAGGAGGGATCTGATTTTATGCTTAGGTCTGCATTCAGCTTGCAGACCTATGCACGCACACACACATACAGTGAAACCCTCAGACGTCTCCCTCCTGCTTTGGGAGGAAAACGGCTGTGTGTGCACTGAGAGAGAGGCTCGGCCGTAGATGCACGTTTTCACTTTTTGAAAACACACTCATAGGCGTGCTTCCACATGCCAGAGCATCCTCGCACAGCAGAGCAAAGAGGCAGAGACTACGCTTTCATCAGGTACAAGCTTCATCTGATGATGTTGTGATTCTCCTCAGCTTTTCCTCTCAGCCGTCGTTTGAAGAACTAACCGTTTGTTTTCTGTGGGCTGGTCCCTGCTGACCTGGTGCGAGGCGTTTGAAGTTGAGCGTTGATTTATTCTGACGTTTTGTGCTGCGTTGTTTACTCCAGCTTCGGTCCGAAGCATGTGCACCACCAATGGCTATTCATCAAGATGTGAAGGTCATTTCTTTGTATTTAATCAGCTGATTTTTAGCGTGATAAATTGGGCGTGTTTGAAGTGGTGCCATGCGCTCCTCTGCTCATTTCATCTCCTTAATGAGGTCATCTTATTAAGTAATGAATTCAGTCCAAGTAAGAGAGTCGACAGGCATGGATTTATACTACATGAGGTCTTAGAGATATGATTTTAAAGGAAATAAATGTTTGGTTAATCAGTCTGTGGTGCCTTTTTAAACTGAATGCTGTGCTTACTGTTGCACACATCACCAAGTTGGAAACCTTCTTACAGAAGACAAAGGACATAAAGCAAACTGTAAATATATTTTTTTTAAAAAGAAGAAAGAAAAACGAAAATGATTAATATTAGGTTCATTAGAAAAGTGGGTTTCTGTGTTTCTGCAAAACTATTTTCAAGATGATCTTTCAGATGCCTTTATTTTAATAAAAATGTCTGCAGATGTCTTCTGTTTTATCAGCTTTTAAAAAAACTTATAACAAGAAAACAGCACAAGCACACAGCATCCAGTGCACTACTACACTCACTAACTGGATTATATTTCCCACACTGCTGAGATTGCTGGTATTAAGCAGCATTAAGTCTAATCCCACATTTCCATTGTCGCATCGCAGATTACTGCGTTAACGACACTTAAAGCATTCGTCTCCGAGTGCACGTAGCGTGCAACAATGCATGTTGTTGTGTTTGCGCTCTGACATGCAGGAGGATGGTGTTTTACTTCAACACGATGCAAAGTTCAAAAGCTTTTACAGCAATTACACGTTTGCCCCTCAGCATTGTAGATGTGACCCATTTCAGCAGCTGCTGCAGAGTGCACTTATTCTACAAACAGGGAACCGTTGGTAAATAGATGGTAGATTTCTGCTGCTACCTTAGTAGTAGCTATAAATGGCAGAACCCTTATTGTGTGTTTTGACAACTGTTACATATTATTAGACCCAATTTTTATCTGTGTTTGTCAGTCAGGATGATTCCACACCTATCAGGCTTGAAAATGCTTAATTTATACATTTTCTTAAAAGCATTTTTTTTTTTAAAGAAGCCAACCTTTAAATCTCTTGGTGCTGCTGGGTCCAGTTTAGGTTTTAATCTCAGTTATTGCCACTTTCCATTCTAAGCAGTCTCTAATCTTGACTGTGAAGTATTTAAAGAGTTTTTAAAAGGATAAAAATACAAAACCTGGTTGTTTTTGGATGTCTTAGTTATTGACATTTCTTCAGAGAGCCAGCTGTGCAATAATAACTACATTTCTTGCCTCAGAGGTTTGTGATTCACTCGACTTTCTCACTTCGACACACTTAGCATTCACAAGATGTTTGCACACTTAGAAATACACAACACCTTATATAGATGGAATAATTTTCCCTATGAGGTTTGCTTTCCCTTCACCAGAGAGTAAATTAAAGTCACCATCCTTTGGGGTGTTGGCCAAGGAGAAGCATCCCTCTCAGGCTTCGACTACATCACAGAGCCTCAGAGGCTTAAAATAGAACGGTTTGTGTCCAGGCGAGAGGACGCAGAGAGAATAAAGAGCTGGCTGGGATAGCTGCACAACAGTAGATGGGCTCTAGTGCCAAGTGCCTGGGACGAGCAGTGTTAGCATATGATCCACACAGGGAGATGATTTTTTTAAAAGACCCACAATTACTGTTTTATTATTGATATTTGTTTAATTTATTCCGCTGCTCTAATTAGATTTTTTTTTCTAACTGGCCAAATAATGTTCTCAGAAAACAGCAGAATATCCAGTGTGAAAAGATGAGACCTCATCTTGTAGTTGGAGAAAATTTGGATATTTGGTTTATTTCTCAAACTAAAAATAGTGAAGGTTATAAAAATCTGAACAGCCACCCTGATGCCACCAGAAACGTAAGAGAGTAAAAAAATAATCTGACCATAGATCAAAGCACAGTGAAATATAGCTGTTATAGTGTTTTATTGGCTCTGCAGTGTTGGCACCACACAACTGTTGAAGGTGGTGTGAATGAGCTTCAGGTTCGAAGGAAAAATAGTAAGATCATAGCAGAAAATTCATATATTGTGTCTGTTTCCACTTCAGTGATATTGCATATCAAGAGTATGATTGTGACTTGCAATAAAACAATCATAAAAAGCAACTTAAACTGCTTTAAGTTAATCAGACAATATATTCCAAAAGAGGCTCATATATATCATACTACATGACAGCCTGGGCTCAGACCACCAGTTCAGTTATAAAGTGCATTGGTTCATTATACAATTAAGCAATAAAAGTTATGGACACAAAGCCAATTAATTGAGACTTTTATTTAAGCAATGATTTACATGCAGGTGATACAAATGTCTGCAATACAGTAATTTTTTTCTGACATTTGTCATAAATCTCAGTTTTCTTTCCTGTCAATGTCAACACAATGAGAACAACACTGCAAGGAATCGAACCCCATCTCGTTACTGAGAGTACCGTTACCAGTGCCTTTAGTATTTTGGTGTGACAATGAGCAGGTAAAGCAAATCTGAGAAGCTAAAGAATCTATAGGATGCCCCAGTAGGTCCACCCTGTCTCCATATTACAGGTGTGGTCCTCTGTGTGTTTGAATCGCTCTTAGTCTGACCCCTCACCTAAAGCCATGTTGCCATGGAGACCCTAACAGGAATGGGTCACCCAGACAAACAGCTTCAGGATCAGGGTACGCAAACCCCTCCACCACGATAAGGTGGCGATTCTGCGGAAGGGATTATTTTTTTGTTTTGTTTTAATCTTTATTTAAGACAACAGTGACATAACTAGCTTTACAATAAAAACAAACATGTTAAAACAAGATAATACCAGACATAAAGTATGTTCTTGTACACAGTGTATGCAATGAATCAAGGCAGTCTTAAAGCAATCAGAAGCAGGCACAATGATAAGAGATTATTGGTCATAATGAGTTGTTGAAGGTAGATGATGGGACGTAGCATAAGTGGTGAGCTTTAGTGATTTTTGCAGCGCTTTCCAGTCATTGAGAGCAGCAAAAAGGTGATTTACTTTTTAAAGTGATTCAGATGAACCATTATGTCGAAATGGAAAAAACAGTTTTGGACTGTATCAGGAAAACTTATGTTTCTGGATCAGAAGAACTCATGGTGCATGTACACAAGAAGAATGGTTTAGGCTTCACTAGTAGTGGCCATCTGCTGAAGGTGATGTTGGTGGGGTTTAACTATGAGTTTTTCATAGCTAATGATGGCAAAGTTTCCCTTTTCTCGGCCTGCTTTCTAGCTGGAGGGAGCTCGGCCATCTTCTTCCTGATGCCATATGAGAAATCTTCATGAAAACAGATGCCAGTGTTTTTAAGATGCGCTTTGGCCTTTGTCTTTGTCCTTGTAGTGTAGAAATTTGACCATGATTGGTCTTGATTTTCTTGTTTGCTGCTTGACGTTTCCAAAGCGATGGGCTCTTTCAATTCCAGTCCAGGTTATCCTTAGCTCGGTTGACAATGTTCTTTGTCCTTTAGACCAGGAATTGGAAACCAACAAAAAGCTCTTTGTGTTGTAGAGAACTCGTCCATCAAATGAACCTGTCCATCACAGTCACAATCTGCCAATGTGGACAGGCTGGGGTCATCTGGCACATCACATTTGTAGAACTGAAATCCACACTTCAGGGATTTTAGGGTAATCCATAGCAACGTAACAGTTTAACCAAAGAACCTGCAATGTTAAACTGTAAGTTTTGTTCCATCCAGATTGAGAGCATCTGAATATATAGTGCATCGGTCACCAACATGGTTGTAGGCAAAAGGTAAGGAAAAAGAGTTTTAGGCATCTGTTGCCTTCACTGAAAAAAATTACCAAGCACTTTGTTCCCTGGTAACAAAGAGTGCAAAGAGTTTTTTTTTTTTTTTTTGGGGGGGGGGGTTGTTTTTGTTTTTTTAATTTTGGGGGGGGGGGGTTGTTTTTTTTTTTTTTTTTAGTTTTTTTTTTTCCCCG
>SSNR01000062.1:2685053-2700707 GCA_006937965.1 Callopanchax toddi | reverse complement strand
GGGGGGGGGGTAGGAAGTGTTTTGCGCCTCAACAAAACGCAGCGAGAAGGATTAAAGCAGCTATACTAATGTCAGGTTCTCACTCCTCTCCTACACCGTTCATCCCTCCTGCTGCACTCACCACCAATCATCACCAGCTGCACCTCATCATCTCATCACCAGAGGAGCTTAAGAGGAGTGGAGCTACAACGGGACGTGTCAGCCCGTTCCACAACTTCTGTGGTACACAGGTCTACCATTATCACTTTTTGTTGTTATTTCTATGAGCTCATCCTCTGCTGTCTACTTTCCCGGTTTTTCTCCACGTCACCGTCCTCACTCCTCGCTCCTCCGGATTCATTCAACCAGTCCTCAATCTACCCGGATCAACAACCAGTTCTCGACCAGCCTCCCTCCAGCCAGTCCTCAACTCTGCTCCAGTACTCCTCCAAGCTCCATTACTTCACGGACACAGTAAGCCTCTTCTGCTTCTATGATTTTCTACAATATCATCTACTTGACTCTCCGTTCACCAGCCTCTCCTCTCTTTAAGATCCCAATTGGCTCTGTAACCCAGCAAGATCCAGCACATACTTTTAATAAAACTTTTTCACTTACCTTAACTGTGTGTCCTCAGTTGTGTTGGCTCCAGGATCTGGTCTAAAATATGACCAACTAAGGCTTTAAATGGGCAATTTTGTGGAAAAAATACATCTTCACTTAGGTTATGACCCATAGTTTTAAAAACCTGACTTTGAGGATTTACCCAGTGTTGAAGCAATCGACATAACAAACTATCTCGTACTGGCACATGACTTTTGGGACACGAAAAAACGTTTGTCTTTCTCCCGATCAGAGCAGTTGCAAAAACGTAGAATTTGGGCATTTTGAAGCTGAGTCAACAGAGACCATAGGGTTCTGTGCAGCGGCGGTTACTTCCTGACCCCCATCTGCATTTGGTGTGCTACGTCATGTGAAACCCAGCAACAGATTAGTTTACCAATAACCTTAATTACATTTCTTTTTTTTTAATTTTTTTTTATTTTTTTAACCCTGTGTCCTGTCCGGCTGTGGAGCAAACAGAATAATGTCTGAGTAATTAATTAGTAATTACATTTCTGAAAGTTAACAGTGTCGCTCTGGGAGTTTCACACAAGAAAATGAATCGTTTTGAATAGGATGAATTGATGTTTTCATTAGGCTCAAAGTCAGTTCATTGTTCCACAGAAAACAGGACAGGGTTCCAAACCTTTTAGCAGCCAACATCTATTTACAGTAAAAGGAATTGAACCCTTTTCTGGTCCCGTGGTAGAGCAGATTCTAGTAGGTTATTGAAGCATGAACTGAACCAAACTAAGAAACAAATCGCTTAAACATTCAGAAAAATATGGGTATGTTTAAATAAAAATTGCAACAGTATTTGCATAAATTAACTCAATGATATTTTTTACATTATTACCTTACTTTATTATAATGGTTATAAGGGGGCAGTTAGTATTATATTATGATATAAATTAAAAATGTCATTGCTTTTTGTGTGTGAAGGTTAAAGAGTTAATATTAACACCAGAATAATTTTTTCTATTTGGGGCAAAAATCATAATACAATTCCTTTTTATTCAAAATGTTTCATACGTTTTAGATTCCCCCCCCTCCCCCCCCTTTTGGGTTGAGTAGCTATTTGCCCCAGTTCAGTTAACAATAAGATGGGACTAAAATGTGCAGGTGGTTGATCTGCTGGTAAAAAGGTTAAGTAAATAGTAAAAAAAACCTAATGTGGCAGGTGAGAAGCCCAATCTAAATAAAAGTGGACTCTTGAACACCAGTACACTCATTCAGCACTGACTGACCCAAGTAGCACACAGCAGGGAGACCAAACATCACCTGCTGCAAACTCTCAGCTTCAAAAGACCATAGAAACAGGTTAATTAAAACTAACTGAAACAAACAATAGTTTAAATAAACCATGCATGCACACACTTATAAACAACGTGCACGTACAGGTTCAATGATGAGATCAACCAGACAGTCTTAATGCGTCAGATGAATGATGACAATTTGTTGCAAGAACCTGCTTGAAGATGAAGCAGTTCATATTATGAAAAAGATTCTTTTAAAACAGTACTTTAAAAAAAAAAAGGCAGTGATCTTGTAGCCAGCATAGCATAGCTGTTCCTGGAATATCTATTATTAAAAGCAGACCAGGCACAATCAGCTGACGCCTCTTGGTATATAAAGAGGTTGGCTTACATTTTAAATATTCAAACCTGTGTACCTGAAGCCATCTCATACACCGACTGGAGGAGAGTCATGATGGCATGATTTATAAAAGTAACAGAAGCTACAGAAACAGACGTGGAAAGAGAGTCAGCGTTGTCACGATGACAATCAACCATGGAAATATGACGCATTTAGAGCGAACCTACTTGAAGTTACTGAGTTATGCAAGAAGTGGCACCAGTCTAATGGGCCCAATTTACTAACATAAGGACCCATTCACACAGGGTGAAGTCAGTCAGACGTCGATGGTTTTGTGAGGTCTTCAGGCCACACTTGTTGCGCATGATAGAGAGCGATGGCTCAACAATGCTTTTACATGAGGTAATGGGGTTTATTATCACCATAGCAGAGGATCTGGGCCTTGAGTGGAAGGTGGAAGCAGCGTGTTCATGACATGGTGCCCACACAGTCATCAAATATTTTCGAGCATAAAGGAGACTAGAATCCAGCTGCAGACTAACAGGTTCAGTGTGAAGTGAGAGAAGAGGTCCTAATGATGCTTCTGCTGTGCCTGTTTTTAAATATTCAGAACTGTTCATGGTTGGTTTAACGATGTTATAGAAGTGCAATTTTAATTTGGTGAAGCACAGCTAACAAAAAAAAAGCCCTCAGTTACGTCTTCTCACTCTTTATGCTTTTCCACAGTGTTCATCTCACTCACAGATGATGTGAACTGAATACTCAGAAGTTTTATCGCATTCACACATCAGTGTGTGTGTGTGTGTGTGTGTTTTACTGTTTAAAAATGAATTTTAAAAACACTAAGAAAAGTAAAGCTTATTGAGAATATTAACAATTCATGAGTGTGTAGACTAGACAATGACAAGAAAACGATGACGATGAGAAAACAAGACGATGATTACAATAATAAGAAATCCTTGGAGACCAGAACTGTTTTGCACAAAACTTTAAATGTTTTTAAAAAAACCTCCTACATGAAACAAATTGAAAACTGAAGACAGTAAAGTGACAGAGTGCTTGATGGCACAACAGATTATGAAGTAAATGACACAGAAATAGATCGAAATAGCAAATATTAGTGTTTTACTTCTATCTGGTCTTTTAGAAAGAAAACCGCTGCTTTAGTTATTTCCATGCAAAACATGTTTTAATGGTATTATCATCTGATAAGTTTACATTTTTAAAATTTCAATTTATTTCACCTCCAAGAGTCATGTTGGCTCCCATTTCTGGAATCTGAAAACATTTTCTTCTGAGATTTACAACAGTTTAAATTTAAATAAATACTATAGCAATAAAAGTAAGTAAATATTTCAATAAATCCAGTTTGACAGAAAAATAAGTGTGATGCTGACACTTTCAGGTAATTACAAATTTTTCCTGCAATGCCCCGCGTTGTATGATATCAAAGGCGACCCATTTTACACATCACTACACAGACTCTCTGAATCAGGTCCTGTAACCTTTATAAAATCTGTTTGTCCTGCAAGGCCGCGGCGATCCTTACAGCTGTGTGTCCATCAGCAGAGGACGACTTTCCTCCCTCTTCTCATCGCTTAGGAGGAGCGAACAGAGCCTCGCTACAGAAGGACACAATGAGGTGGCAGCCTCGCTTGGCTGACCAGGCATGGCCGGAACAGGAAGAGACATTACCTCCTGGAGGGTCTCCGAGCGTGTGTGTGTGTGTGTGTGTGCACGTGTGTGTATGAATAAATGTAAGTGTTTGTGTATGTGATACCCTTTTTCCAATATGGAGCATGTTGACCTATTTGCCCCCAGGGTCATGTTTTGGAGCGTACTGTGTGAGTGTACTTTATGAATATTCAGCCAAACTGTATAGAGAGAAATAAGGTGAATAAAAAATCAGGTTGGATTTGATTTTTAGGCTGTTTGAAAATAATACATCACAAATACTTTCCTTCCCATTTTTTGAAAGTGTTTCTGGGCTCTTTGGTTGCCCTTCCTGTTATCCTCCTTGATGTGCCATCAGTTTTTCTCTTGCAGCCACATCCAGAGAGGTTTTCTCCACAAACTTCTGAATGTGTCCAACCGTAGTCAGAGGAACATCAAGCTGCTTTAGCCTTTAGCTTCATTAACCTGGTCATGAATCGCCTCTCTAATCTCCTGAGTCCACTCTACCTTCCTGTGGTCCACGTTCAGTGTGGTACACACCCTGAAACCAAACAGCACTGTGACTTCTTTCCACCCTTTAAACAGGCAGACTGTCTAATAGGACTGACTGTGATGCCGATTACAGGACACACCTTAGATGTGCCCTTATGGTCAGACTGTTTTCAGTATTTTTTAGGAGTACCATCATATTTCATACCAACCACAATTCAAATGCAGTGTCTGATTCTCATTAATTGGTTGTCAGAAAATTCAGATTTATTCCTATTTTCTTTTGTTTTGTACACTTTTTTTTTACTTTAAACTTTTTTTATTTTAGGGTGACCATTTTCTGATTCTCAAAAGACGAGGACACTTGGCTCAGCCGTGAAACATTTTGATACTGTTTAAATAAAGAAGACTTTCACCTATTTAAAGCATGCCGTCTCTGTGTTATGAAGAATAGTTGAATAACAGCCTTCAGATAGGCTTTAACAAGTCAACAAGTACAAGAATTACCGAGCTGGAGTCAGATTCAAACCTGTGACCCTCCAGTTGCTAGACTAACATCTTAACCCACTGAGCTGCTGCCGCCCAACAAAAATCTCAGCGACACTTGTGCCTTATTATAATGCTGTGAAAATAAAAAGCTTTCTACTTGGGTTATTCCTGTTCCATCACCACTGAATGAATGTAATCCAAGATTTAGAAGCTAGATTTTCTGCAATGCCGTCTATGATCTACTGACAATGCATTGCTGATCTCTCTAAACCGTTTCTCTTTAGATGTAAACAACCAGATTTGTCACCTTTTATAGCTGGTTTGTTTTGAATTGTTTTTTTTTTTAAGTTCTCAAGCATATGGACAATGACTCTTTAAACCATAGTCAACTCAATGAAAACAAAACAGGACATCAACAAGCATGCTCAGAGTAAATGTTGAACTTTCTAAAGGGATAATAGCTACTCTTTAGGCCATTGTGTTCTCAGTGAAAAGCCCTCAATGGCTTTAGTATACAAAATATTTCCCAATAACTAGAATGTTATGATCCTGAATGTACATCTTTGAGGAGCAAACAGACAAACAGACAGAGAGAGGCAGACAGATGGGACATGTATCTGGAGGGGAAAGTGGTATTCTGTGAGGATTGATAGACTCCATATTGTGAGCTAATGATCTCCCCAGGGCACTGGGGAGAAACGATGAAACCAGTCTGCATGACACTGTCACACTCCCTATGTCACGCTGCCACCTTCATCTCTCAGTCTTTTCTCTTCTTCACTAAGTCACTCTTTGCCTTCCTCTCAACTTTGCTTCTTTTTTCCCCCTTCCTCCGGGAAATGCATCGATTCACCTTTGTTTGTACTGTCACCCACACACATTCAACTGTCACAGCGAGGAACGGAGTTCACTGAACTGATGGCGCTGATTTAGAGTAAGAGGCAGACGCTGTCCTCGTTTCTCTAAAAAATGAACCTCTGCGACATCTATTCTCATTTAGTTCAATCTGGACAAAAAATGCCAGAAACGTCTGGAGGAGGTGTTTAAAAGATGCTCCAGCACAGGCGGTAGATAACGTCATACTCCAGGCTCTGCGCACATAATAGGGAAAAAGATCTTTTTAAATCAATTGTCAGCGCTCTTACAATAGCAGGCACAATGAGTGCACTCACAGGTTGTGTTGATGGAAAAGCACAATCATCTCCTGCAATCTTATTCTCAATTCAGTGCCAAGCTGTCACCGCCTCAATGAAAGACAGCGTAGGAGCGGGGTGCAAAGACGCTACAATATATAGGCTCGGTGTTAACTACAAATAGCATGCTAACTGTACCACTGAGGCTTGGTGCCTTCCAGGAAAATGGAGCTTATTTGTGAATGTCTGAAGGTGAAGGCATGTTTCAAAACCAGAATCATACTTGTGTTTGTGTTGCGCTCACAGCACCACCTCCCTGCACATCCATCTGAAGATATTCAGTTAGACAAACCACTTTACAAACATTCATGTGCATTTTTGATTCTTTGTTATTTTCAGCATTCTTCATTTTTGTTGCAAAATGGGTCATTTTATTCATTTGTTTTGGGAGGGATTGTTATTGTGCACCTATTGGCAGGGGCGTGTCTAGAAATTTTTTCTTGAGGGGGCCAGGCAGGGGTAAAGACCGTAGAAGGGTGGCACACTAAAAGATCAATTTTATTTAAATGCTCTGCAGTCTGCGATTGCAATAAACAGCAGACCAAAGTTACAGATGGGTCCGTTTAGTGTAGCACGGCAGGTTAAAAACTTTATTAAAAAGGCAACGCCACCTGGGGAATTTCACCCCAGGAACTCTTAAAAAAAAGGAGGACACACCAGGTCCACTCTACAAGATAGGCAGGAGACGAGGCAGGAGACGTGGAATCAAGATTTGAACATGCTTTGAGTTAAAAAGATACCAAGTAAAAGCAAATAGGCTGAGGCTTACCCAAGGTCACATAGGCCAAATAAACCACAAACTAAACGCACCCCAAACACAGTGACAAGCATCCAGGACGTGCAGAGTGAAGGTCACACACACACACGTGAAGAACTCCCACCACCAAGGCCTATGGTCAGCACAGGCAGCTCTCAGCTTATGAAGAAGAAAATAAAATGTTAAAAACAAGAAATTGAATTAAAGGAAATTTAAAACACAGACAGCCTGTTGCTCTTCAGGCCACAGCAGGCTGTCAAACTAAAATGAAATAGGAGATTGCTCCTCTCCTCTCATGGCGTGGAGGATGAATGGTCCCACTCGCTGGAGCGCCTGGCTGTGGTCTCCTGAGGACCGAGTCCAGCTGGGAGTCTGGTCCGTGACTCTGACGCTGCAGGTCCCCCGGAGCAAGGGCTGCCACATCCACCAGGCAGCGGCGTCCAGCCGTCCTCCACTCACCGCCGGTCATCAGCTCCACGGCTGACGTGGAGCTATGTTCTTTCTATAAAAACAGGGAAACAGAACAGCGGCCTCCTGCGAAGGTGCAGACAATAAAATCAGCCAAATGGGCTACACAATAAGTATGAAGGCTGGATGATGAGGAGGGAGGCTGGGTACATACCTAGCGTCCCAGTCACGCTCACACACACACACACACACAAACAAAACACTGTTTGGTTCCCGTGTTACAGTGTGGAGCCCAGCCATCACTAGAAAATAATGAACAAAAAAACAAAACTCCCAGGCTGCCAACGCAGGAGGACAGGTACTTACAGTTTACGCAGGGGGGGGGGGGGCTCCAAACACAGCCACCACAACCGGCAACCTCACCCGGAAGTGATGGCAGCAAAGAGGGCTGGGAGGCTGAGTAAACAAACCTCACTCTTTTTATAGGGCGCTCTCTTGAGGTGATTGGCTGATGCAGCAGCCAATCATCCTGCCATATTAGCATGCAAGAACTATGCAGCAGATTCAAAATCGAGAAGAGCACAAATGAACATTTGAATACATGACAGTCTCACTGTACACCATCAAAAACAGCCGGCCGGTGAATATGCTTTAACATCAAAATTACAATAAAGTAGAATTACAACAGTTTCTGCATATTTTTAAAAATGCATCAAAGGTTATGACAACTGAATACATCTGTTTTTGTGGTTTTTGGCAAAGCTTTCCACAAAACTATTTGATATAATACAAACAAACTGATCAACAGCTCTGGTCGAGGTGGTCAGGCAGGGTGGTTAATCAGATTTCAGAGGTGGCCAGTGCCACTGCCGGCCACCTCTATGGACCCGCCTCTGCTTGTTGGTTCTTATTTTATTGTCTTTGTAATTTCTAAGTATCTGTGCTTTGTTTGTTAATGTTTATGTCTCTTTGATGTTGAAATATGATTACGACACACCTCTTTTGTTTGTGTTTCTGGCTTATTTTTTGTGTTCTGAGTCTCTTTGTAGTTGTTTTAGATGTTTTTAAACAGTTTTTAATTTATTTATAGTTATTCTGTCTCTCTTTAGTGTTTTAAGTCTTGTTGTATTTGCTTTCTGTCTCTTTGCAGTTGTTCTTGTTTTGTTGTTGTTTTGAGTCTACAGTAGTTGCTCTCAGTCTCTTTGTAGTTATTTTTGTTTTGAGTCTTTTTGTAGTTGCTCTCCATTTTTTTCTAGTTGTTTCAGCTTCTTTGTTTTGAGTCTCTTGTACTTGCTTTGCCTGTTTTGTAGTTGTTTAGAATATTTTTGTAGTTGTTTTGAGTCTCTTTGTACTTGCTTTGCGTCTTTTGTTGTTGTTTTGAGTCTCTTTGTACTTGCTCTGCGTCTTTTGTTGTTGTTTTGAGTCTCTTTGTACTTGATTTGCGTCTTTTGTTGTTGTTTTGAGTCTCTTTGTACTTGATTTGCGTCTTTTGTTGTTGTTTTGAGTCTCTTTGTACTTGCTCTGCGTCTTTTGTTGTTGTTTTGAGTCTCTTTGTACTTGCTTTGCGTCTTTTGTTGTTGTTTTGAGTCTCTTTGTACTTGCTTTGCGTCTTTTGTTGTTGTTTTGAGTCTCTTTGTACTTGCTTTGCGTCTTTTGTAGTTGTTTTGAGTCTCTTTGTACTTGCTCTGCGTCTTTTGTAGTTGTTTTGAGTCTCTTTGTACTTGCTTTGCGTCTTTTGTTGTTGTTTTGAGTCTCTTTGTACTTGCTTTGCGTCTTTTGTTGTTGTTTTGAGTCTCTTTGTACTTGCTTTGCGTCTTTTGTTGTTGTTTTGGAGTCTGTTAAGTTGTTTTGTGTTTGTGGTGGTTTGGTGTTTCTTTGTAACACTGTTGTCATTTTGGATTCTTTCTGCTTGCCAGATTGACTTTACACTTCAAACCGTGGCCCCAGAGGCTCCCTTGGGCCCTCAGCAGGCCTGCTCAGTAATCTATTTGTAACTGTATCTGTGCTCGTATTGAAGGCAAACACGCTGAAAAGAAAATCATTTTCCTTGGCACCCCCACATCATCTTTCTTTTCCTTATTGCTTGCCTTGCACGTATGCCCTCCTACTGTGCTGAAAACAAATAATCTCCTTTTGTTGCTGACACAACCTCTGTTCATTTACACTTTTCTTGCAAGTGGAACTCCTTGTAGTTGAGATTTACAGTTTTCTCAGTCTCACCTTTCTTCACCCCACGTCCTCCTCTCAATCAGATGTACACAGCCAGGTCTCTGTTTTGATTACTTTGCTGCCTTCGTATTATCGACTTGTTTTATGGAGACACAGATGCTGAGGAAGAGAGACGAAGCTGGGGCGCCACAGCTGGTGATTTGACTGAGATGTGGGCTGAACTATGTGCTGGTTTTCTTTGAAATCGCAAAGACTCATCTGTCTGAATTCCACTGCTGTTTCAACCTTGTCTGTGCTGCATTGGAGTGTGACTATGACTGACAAAGAAAGGGCAACGCTTCAAAAGATTTATGCACCTGTGCTGCTTGTTGAAAGGGTACAAACGTCCTCTGTACCTCTGACTCTCTGTGACATTTCCTGATAATGGTTTGATTTCTTGAGTCATTCTCTCAGCTCCATTGTGGCAGGGCAGCAAGGAGAAAGTCCCATTATAGCACAAGCCATTACAAATCTAAGAGGAAAAATAACATTGATTGAAGGCCCAGGGGATTGTGAATCACTCACAGAGGCAAATTCCCCTCAGCAGCTTCATTTTGACACATGCAGGTGCCACCATGTTGTTCTGTTCATGCCAAGGAGCTAATGGTATTTCAGATTATCTGTGTAACACATTAGTTTCACTTGAATGGTGATTTGGTGTGTATCAAAAAGGCAAGTTGCTGCAGATTCTCTTGGTTGAAAAATGTTGGCATTACTGTTCCATAGTTCCTGGACTGGGCTGCAGTCTGTTAAAAACAAACAAACAAACAATAAAACTGTTAAATGTTCCACTCATTAATGCTGATCTGCTGAAATGCATGATCAATATTTTGCCAAAGCAAATAAAATGCTAATATTGCTTCTAATAAAGTACTTTTACATGTTAATGAATCTTTTCCAAGTTTTAATCACTGAAACTCCCTGGGTGCCTCTGTGGGCTTTTCCTGGATTATTCCAGCAGAGAAACCTGTCAATACACAGGATGTAGCTTTTACATGCCTTATACTCTGTTCTAGTGCTCTGCCAAGTTTGATCAGCTCTGTCCTCTACTGGACAAATTAATTTATAAGATGATACATTATAAATTGTTTTCTTGCAACAAAACATTGTGGAAAAACATTGTAAAACGCCCAATATATATAACCCTCAATTATAAAGTTAAAGTGAAAAGATGAAAGGAAACGTGAAATCTAACAATGTCCAGTTGATGTAACGCTGAACAGTGTCCCTAAAAATAGTCACATGCTAAGTCAAGAGGAGTTAACAGCAGGTGAAAAAAACCTTGTAAATATATTTTCATTTTTTTAGTCACAACATCGTTTTCATTCAGAAGGTGTGGGACTTAAATGCTATACTGGAGCCAGCCACCAGAGGACGCTTTGGTTCCATCCATCCATCCATCCATTTTCTGTAGCCGCTTAGTCCTCCACAGAGGGTCGCGGCGGGAGCTGGTGCCTATCTCCAGCGGTCAAGGGGCGAGAGGCGGGGGACACCCTGGACGGGTCGCCAGTCCATCGCAGGGCCTGCTTTGGTTCCTTTCAACCTTAATTTCCACATTACAATCATGTGTTTAGTTATATGTCTGGTGTTGGGGTCTGCAGCCCCTGCCTGGGTGGTCTTGGGGCCTGTTGGCAGCCCTGGGGCTCTGGCACGGTGGCTGCTGTGACCGCCGTGGGGTGATCCTCTGCGCTTCTCCTTCTCCTGGGGGAGGGGTTGTGACCACTCCTGTAGTGGTCTTCGTGAGGTTCCCGTACATTGAGTGGCCTCTGGATGCCTTGGGTTTGGTTCTCCTCCGTGTCCTCCATGGGTCTTGGGGGCAGGCCTGTGGCTCCTCACACTTATTATTGAGCACTCCTATAAAAAAAACTTGTATAGACAAGAGTGCACAGGTGCGCACAAGTTGTTCACACAAGTATAGACTCAGGTGTTTCTAGACACATTACTGGGCTGTGGTTGGCACTGAACACACCATGGATTAATAATTATTGTATATTCATATGTTGTTTATTGCTGTTGTATACTTGCCCCCTGTTTTGTTTGTCTGTTTTTTCCTCTTTTTCCTCTTTTTGCAGGTCTAGAAGCAGATACCTCATACCTCTTGTACCCCTTTCTTTCTGTCAACTTTCTCCCCACCTCTCTTTCTTTGCCTTTCCCCTTCATTTCCATCTCTGTCAGTTGGGATTAAAATTATGCTAAAAACAAAAAGCTATTCTAATAAAGATTTTTAGAAAAGATAAATCAGGTGGAGCATTATGGCAGCATCTGTAATGTCCCAGCTGTGATAGTAAATCTGTAAGGCTTGTTTTTGGCATTCAGACATCAATTCTGACTGCTACTGCCAGACAGGACACAGGAAAAAAGAGAGAAGAAAGTTATGTCAGTGAGTTTGTAGAAAAAAAAAGTGCTGCCTGACAGAAGAAAATGTGCTGAAAATTCACAAACAAGTTGGTGTAAAATTGTGATTAAAACAAAAGAAAAGCACAAAGAAAACACTCGCCATATTTCTTTCTAAAATATTCAATTATTCAGTTTAAAAAACATAATTATTAGTTTGCTTTTTAAAGTTTTTATCTCTGTGAAAACACTGGTAAACTCAGATTGCTGTAGCTCAGATTTTCATTTAGCTCACGTGTTGATGGTTTTTTGCTCTGGCCCCTTCAAACAGCTGTGCAGCTCTATTATGCAGAAGCTATTTTGGGTCACGATTACTGCTGGAGGAAAGATATAATTTAACCCTTTAAAAATGTTGCCATTAACAATTCATGGCTTAGGTTTAGTGGAACTGTGCTTTCCACTCGTGTGACTAAATTCACTCTGATAGTAACTCCTCTGACACCTTTTGTTCTCTTTTAAGGACATTTTAAAATTTTGCAGTTGGAAGTGATAAACACGTAACAAGAACACCGTTTGAAGATGTCCGAACAAAGCAGCCTTGTCATTTATTACAGAATGTAGTTGATCTGTTTTCAGTAGCTTAAACAATATAATATCTCTTGTTGCCCCCCCTCCCCAACACACACACATACACACATGCACACACACACACAGCCATTCATCCTGCTAAAACAATTACAGGGAGCTTCCCTCTGTGTTAAAAGAGCTTGTGAGGTGTTCTGTTCTATAATTAAAGCTCTCATTGTGCGCGCCCCACTGCAGTGCCCAAAACTGCCAAATGTGCCGCAGCCACTTTGTTCAATGGATGTCAGATCTCACTTTGTGGTCTAGGTTGAGAGAGACCATTATATTTAAACACCGGGACTATTCAAACATCAGGGACACTCACTTCCTTTGTTCTATTTTCCTTCTTTCCCTCTGATTTTGACACTTGCCTTCGTGTCTTTTTGTGTGCAGTGACACCTGCTCCTTTCCTCCTTGCTTTATTTCCGCCCCTCACCCCCCCCCTCCACCAGCTCCATAGTCTTTTTATATCAACCCCCACCAATCTTTATGCCTCACATGCTTCCACACTCCATTTTCCCTGCTGGCTCTGGGCATCCCCACTGTGGAGAACTCTGTTTCATTTGGGTGTGGAAACTGTGTGCTAATATTGCCTGCTTATACCCACTGGGTAGGATAATGGCAGCCATCACTCACTGATGCATCACAAAAACTGACATTTTTGCTCTCCCCGCGTTGACAAACAGCATACTTCTCCCACTGTTCCGTCTCTCCATCTTTTGTCTCTTATTCCTTGGTTCTTTTTTTAAACTCTGGATCTGTCTCTTCCCCTGATTCTCTCCTTCTGTCATTCGTCTCCCTCCTGTTTTGTCTTCATCAACAGTTAAGCCTTTGAGATCAAACATCAAAGCACAGGCTGTGACCCTTAAAAGATGCTGCTGCAAAAAAACTGAAAACCACACTTGATTCTAAAAGCTTTACAACTGATCATTTTACTCATTGCATAAATTATTCAGTCAGCTCTAGAAAAGGAGGACACATTAGGAGTCTACACTTGGCTACTATTACATGTCAGTCGTCCTCTGGGGAATTCTTATTGCAGTGATGGAATTATTGGCAGGTATGCAATCCATATTCTCGCTGTCCTAATCTAAAAAGAAATAGACTTGTTTTATCTTGGAGCTAATGCCCAAAGGACATTTAAGTTCAGACCTAGCAATGATTTGTACTTTATTTAATGTAAAACACAATAAAAAATTAAAAACAAAAAATAAATCAATGAAAGTCAAAACTAACAAAAAAAGGTCAAATCTATTATTGAAGAGCAAGTTGCAGGTTAAAGACTCCCTTAAACAAATGTTTAGAGAAATATAATAGAAACTTTTTCTGAATAAAAATTTACACAAATATAAAACTTATTTAGAGTTTTGGAGTCATTTTTGTGAAAAATTTCAGTTTCCCCCTAAAACCCCGGAGTGACGTAGCTGCAGGAGGGGAGTGGCCTTCTTATCTCAAGATAAAAATATTGATTTTGATTCCGACTGTGACACAGATCTTTAAATGTTTACAACTACTTAATAAATAAAGTTGGTAATTAGCAGAGGACATGATGGAGAAAATACATTTTCAGTCTGGCCTGGGCGGGAACACCTTGGGGTCTTGATGGAGGAGCTGTGACCGAGGAGTCTCTGGAATGCTAGGGTTAGTTACAATCATTCTGGCATCATCTACCCAAAAACTTTATTACAGATGAAAAAATATCCAAACCCTCCCTCCATAGTAGTCTGCTTAATTGTCTTCATTTGAGAATGTCCTCACTTTAAAGGATATAAAAACCATTAGCATGACTTATTGTACCTATCTGTAAAAAACAACATTCTGTTATCAGCTATTATCTTCATAAATGAGAACACATTTTCCATTTTAGGTGAAAACAGCTTTTTGACCTCATGCTTGTGATTAGTTCTCATAAAAAGGGAATTAACAAAAGATTTCTCTGCAAACAGTAGTGACTGCCTCCCACTCTGCCCTCGAGTAGGAGGCGTTGTTGAAAGGTGAGAGGCTGCAATATGCTTCCTTCTGTAAATAAGAACTATTAAAAGGTATCTAGGATGTCTTATTTTCCACACAATGGAAGCTGATTTGCTTTGAATTAAGTTGGAGCCCAGAGGAAGAAGAGCAAAGGCAAAATACTCAAGACGGTGAGTCTGTCTTTTAAAACTGCACAAATAGATGCTAAAAACTCATGTTTCTACCATGAATGCAGCAGGATATTCTAAGCCCAGACATCCCTCCTTCTTGTGACACTTATCTCCTTCCAAAGGAAGGTAATAAAAAAACATCGTGATCAGATGTCTGAACCATCTTGGTTGACTCCTTTATGGTGGAGAAAGTACTCTCAAGCTCGCCCTGGAGGAAGGAGCTACTCACCTCATGAAGGACCATCATTCAGCTGCTTGTGTCCAGGATCTCATTCTTTTGGTCACAATTCAACAGGTGAGGGTGGTATCAGAGGGACCAGTACATCACAAGCTTCATCTTTTGACTAACCTAACAAGAATGACTAAAGCCTATCACAACTTCCCTCAGAAGCCCAGACAAATCAGATGAGATGAGCTCTGAGCTCATTGACAGTTGATAACGTTATCGGATGAATTTTGTCCAATTAAACATTTTTAAGACTAAAACACACTGATCTGTCATCAGAGGTCTGTCTCCTTTAACTCTACAGCTGTTTTCTCAGGCTCACTCTGTTTTAATAGTTTTACTGTAGAAACCTTCTCATCTCCTGACAGGAAAGGATTACATTTAGTTTACAGGTGACCTGATTAAATCATCAACTCTCTTTTTTACTATCAAATAACTTTAAACTGATTTATTTCACCATGTCAAAAAGTGATTGTAGCATCCAGTTTATCAGTAATCTGCCTTAAAATTATTTTATTTCCCTACTGTTAATTTCAATATCCACATCATAGGACTCTTTCATCATGTTTTTGTTTAATAAAACTATTTTTGGAGGAATTGAACATTAGTATTAATGTAAGTCTCTGAAAACAAAGACAAACCTCTGATACAATCATTGACAGATCAATGTGTTTTTAGTGTTGATATTGTTTGATATGTTGAATTTTAAGCTGTCAGTGATTATGCTGAGAAACGCAGCTTGAGCGGCGCGCGCTGCCATATTCACGCTATTGAGAGGCGCGTGCACACTGAGTTTGGAGGTGATCAGATAACGTCATCCGTCCTTCAGCCAAAGTGAGGAGACATGGCAGAAAATAACCAACGGGCTGCTCAGACCGTCAAAAATAAACTGTTGTGCTAACTTCTAAGAGTTTTTTTTTTTTTTTTTTTTTT
>SSNR01000062.1:2673002-2685043 GCA_006937965.1 Callopanchax toddi | reverse complement strand
CTTATTTATTTATTTAGCTGAATGCTCGAAGGATCAAAGTAAAATGATGTTGGTCCGGCCCAGTGTCAGTGGACCCGCTGATCTCCTGGTTTAATGGACCAATCAGATCAAAGTATGAATTTAAAAACGTCTGGACCGTCGGTTCACCAGAGACCCAGATCTGCTGATGCAGAGCGTGGCCGGTGTTCTGCCCAAACTCTGCCAAGTTTTTGCCGTGGGTCCACGACTCGCTTGGCGGCGGCCCCTCCCAGCCGAACATGTCCGAACCACAGACTAGATGCGGTCCAGTTCGGGGGAGGAGGGGTTCCAGATGCCGAGCGTGTTGCGGGCCGCGGGAGCTTCTCAGGGGCAGACGCGCGTCTCCCCTGGCACCGGCTCGCTGCCGGGTGCTGTCGCTGGACCCGGTCCAGGTCCTGGA
The DNA here is from genome assembly GCA_006937965.1 of Callopanchax toddi. Taxonomy (NCBI): domain Eukaryota; kingdom Metazoa; phylum Chordata; class Actinopteri; order Cyprinodontiformes; family Nothobranchiidae; genus Callopanchax; species Callopanchax toddi. Next base: position 2,684,625 of record SSNR01000062.1, on the reverse strand, counting down.
TCTGCTGCGCGTCTGACTCCAAACAGAACCTGAGTCTGCCATTTGGTGATGACTGGCACAGACGCGCGACAATGGAATATTATTTGTAGATAATAATTTAGTTTAAAAAAAATTTTTTTTAGACCAATAGGTGAAATTGAATAATTTCCCGCGGCACACCTGAAGATCTCCCACGGCACACTAGTGTGCCGCGGAACAGTGGTTGAAAAACACTGCTCTAGTCTCCTGCCGTTGTGCGCATGTCACACAGGGACGCTGAAGACCTGCGTCCCGAGCGATCTCCTATGTTTTGCACTCAGTGCGCATGCGTCAGGGGCAAAAAACAATGCGCTATGTTGGGACGGCGTCCCGTCCAGACATGCGCAGTAGAACCCAAAGAAACACGACCTATCGGTCCAGTAAAAAATAGTAAGAAAACCTTTCTAAACTACACCTAAATGCAGATTATACACAGCACTTATTGTACATATAATGGATGGCTCGTTTAGTTTTATTTTTATGTTAGTTTTTTATATTTTGTGATCCCTATTTCTCTTCTTCTTCCTCTTGGGATTGGTGGGGCAGCGCCCGAGCGCCCCCTATGGACAGGCCGCCACTGCAGGTGTGTCTGCTCACAGGAGGGAGGTCCCGCCCACTGGAGAACTGCTACAAAGAGAAAGAGAGATAGTAGACACTGGTGTCCTCAAAACAGACACCATCCTCACCACACCTTAAGATCCATGAACCCCACAAAACAGGAACTCTCACATGAACTTGAATTAGTGTTGAGAATGCTGAACTGGTGTACTGGATGTCCATTAGAAGGGACCCCAGTTCAACAGACATGGTCATAAGCCTTTAAGTCTTTCTTTAGATGGCTCTCCATGAATTTCAAATGATTAGCTACACAGCCCATTCATTATACAAACAGTCCAATGTCTTTAAATCTTTATGCCCCAAAAGATCAGAGGGATTTAATGAACTCAGCTGCTCAGGCCCTGAGAAAATCAACATTCAAAACCTGAGAAATAAGAATCAAATATTTAAAACATTAAAAAAAAAAGTTTCAGTTTGAACTCTTTACAAGAAATGCTGTTGCTTCAGAAAACAGCACAATAAAAGCAAAGCAGAAGGCAGCGTCATCTGAGGTCAAGCAGACATCAAGTCACCAGTTTACACCCAAAATAACCCATCAAATGTGAGATAACCAGTATACATACTGTATGTCCTCAGAGAAATTATCCCTGAAAACAAATCGGTCTAAGCAGTTGACAGCGTAAAACATTTTAATAGTCTACCTTTTGCCATGTTTGTGTGATTTAATTTAAAACCTAATAATAATCACAGTAAAGACATTTTTTCTAACAGCAGTGGGAGCTGGTTTAGCTTTTTATTGCTGCCAAAATAGACTTTTACAGGTCACCATCACATACAGCTGAATCTTTTTTATTTTTTTTTGCACTTTATTGTCATTTGGGGTCATATAAAGGCAGGAGAGTCCAGCTTGGTGACAAATACAATCTATTGACGTTAAGGTTATTGGGCTCCTGGTGTGGGGGAGATGCTGACGGGGTTCAGATGATTCCTCCCCCTGAGGACGGGCCACACTGTTGTGGTTGAGATCCGATGTTTTTTTACGTCTTACAACATTTTCCTCAGGCAGACATAAGTGCAAATTAATAGCAGTAACTCTTGAACCAATGCATACATCAAAATGCACATAATTTTATAAAACTGGTCTAAATAAAACTAAATCACTTAGAAAGCTCAAATGTTCCGGAGTAATTCCTGTTTGACACCGTGCCAGAATGCACTTTACTTGAATTCATCCAGCCAATCTCTGAGCGGATTCGCTGCCCTTTCTAATCGCTGTCTCCAGGGTAACTCGAGCAGTTACCTTTGCACCTGTTATGAACTGGAAAAATTAGCAAACGATTCACCTGAAAACAGACTGCAATCACCTCTATTCATAGATTAATAACCTCCTATGGTTTAAGTCCTGCAGTATTTCAGTGGGAGGCGGTGCTCTGCACAGTTACACTTCATACTTCCTGAGCAATCAGATGAAAAGGATGGCTGATTTTCAAATGGCTAATTTAGATGCAAAGTGTGGCATTTTGCCATTTATATGCACATCTGTACAGATGCATACAGTATCAGGCTTTGCTGTTATGCTTCAGTATTTTGTTTGTGTGATGAACTGGTGACATGGATGCTCCAGAGATGTGCCAGTGGGGCTGCTGGGAGTCAAGAATCTGCACTCCAGAAATCACAGAGAGGGCGGCGGCCGCATGGCCAGGGTCAAGACACCGGGGACAACCAATGCTCTCACTTCAAATCTGACAAATACATTGTGGCATGTCACTGCAAGCTCCTGAACAGTACCCGCTCAAACCGGAGCCACTTTTTTCTCCTCCGTTTTCACCTTCACATCATATAAGAAAGATTTCTCACTTTCTCACAAAACCTGACTAAGAAAATAAAAGAGAAGTACACTTGCTCTCTCTTGCAGGAATAAGATTATTTGAGAACAAATGTTTGACTTAATTAAATTAAAATTCTAAAATGTAATAAAATAAATGATGGTGCAGTTTGAACCTGAGACTAGAATAGAAAATGACAATAATCCAAAACAAAAAAAATCTAGTTAATGATACAACTATAACAACCATTCAGTGGCGCTGGACAGATAAGTATTCCTCCTCATCATCAATTAGCTGCATTTGAATTTAAACCACGACTCTTCACTTCATTCAGGTTTTTTAACAGTCAGCTGTTTTCAGACACAAACTACTGAGTAGTTTCAAATTTTAAAGTAAAAATGACTAAATACGTGAGAACCCTGAATATCACTACGCCCTATTCAGACTATTCTGTTAATAATTCAAGCATTAATCATAAGGCTGACAATACAATCAGAACATTTCAGGAACAGACATTTTTAACAGCCAGTTTTATGCAAAAATTTAGAAAGTTAAACTACTGAGAAGTATTTAAAAACCTCAAATGATGTAGCTTTAACTGAGAATCCACACTAAATCTCCACTTTGGGAAAAATACTTTTCTTAGTAGCAGCTTTAAATCCAAATAAATCCAACAAAAAGTTTATATATCAAAAAATTCATGTCTCATCTAGTCTGCGTCACACCTGCCCCCTATTGGCTGTGTTAATATCACTAAAATAATCACTTCACTAAAGAGTTTTATTTTATAAAAAGATGCTGTTGACTTGGTTAAACTTATGAACGTAAAGAAATGAAGAAAGTAGGTACCTGAATTACTTTGACAACACTTAGGTAGAAAAGTCTAATTTCAGCAGCAGAAAATGAGCATCAAAAGGCTGCATGAAGCAACACTAACACAGAAATACATCACCTGATGTTTGTGGCCTTTTATAGGGCTGATGCACCCTGATACAGTGCAAAAATAATTAAGAGTGGTTCAAAATACACAAGAAAAGAGGTCAGAGTCTCAAATTGGTCTCCAAATTGGTTTAATCTCAGCTCGATGGAGCGTCAACAGGATGTGCTGGCAGATAAATCCCACCAGCATGTGATCAATGGGCTTTGATGTTAACATTATGATGCCTTTTCAGAGGTCTAGTGGAGTCTGATTCTTCTAATGTTGTAGCTGATTGTCATTGGACTGTGTTTGTAGATGTCATCAAAAGCAACCACTCTGATTATGCAGATGAAAATAAAAGTGCTTCTATTCCTCCTGCTCCTGCTCCTCTGGTCTTCATGGGCTCCATGACATCTCATTTCTGCAACACCTCACTTTTCAAGTGCATTTGCAGACGTTTTGAGTTAACAAGTAATCTATATTTCAAAGACATTTCAAAGAGGACACAAATGCACCAAACATGCACAGAGGACACAGAACTTCTCTACGACTTTTAGCCATTGTTACGTCCCGGCTGGGCTAGGAGGTTTAGGAGGTAACATAAAACCAGTGGACAGATGTTATGGAGTAATTATAAGTACATTTAATATAAAAAGGAACAAAAACAAGCACCATACAAAACTTAAAGCGCTCCCAAAATGGAGGACAAGTCTCCTTAAAACTTAATGACAAGCAAAAACAACTATTTAAACAAAAGGAGGAGCTTAAAGCTCTAAACTGCCCTGATTTGGCAGAAAACAAAATGACCTCACAAGTAACTTTAATGTTATACCAAGTCTAAGTCTAACCAGGATTATCTGAGGTCAGACATTCAAAAGTCTATTTTGACTTGACAGGGGCTAAACAGACACAAACAAGTCTACCTAAATAGAGGAGGAGAAAATCCACCCCACAGGTTGGATCATTCAGGAGGGTGGGTCCTCTCATGCAGACTGAACAAAAACAAAACAAGGCTCAACAGAACAAGGCCTCCACAAAATTGAGGGGGCCGTAACACCATTTTAAATTTTCTTATGCATTTTGCAAAAGATTTCATCACAAGTTAATAAAAGATTGTCATGACTTACATAAAGCATTAGAAATATGCACATATACATTTTGAAGGATCTATCATATGCAGTTAAAAGAATAAAATGTGCTAAATAATTAGTCATTTCACAAACTTCCTATGAGTGGTAAAATGCCTGGTATACTATATGATGTATTTTTGTGGCGTTGGTAAATTTATTTTCTAATGTAAATCTTGTAATACTTAAACAAAAATAATAAGTATGCAAGAATGCATACAGCAGCTGATTAGTGGCGACAGCTGGAAAAGAGCTGCTCTCAATTTGAATTTAAATCTTTGATGCTGTTAAGGAAATTGTGGTAATTTCACCTGCATGCCTTCTTGCCCCTCTCCCCCCAAGAAACACCACCCCCCACGATGCTGACGGCTGGGGAGATGTTAATAATATTTAAAGTTAAATGCCATCTGTTCCCTGGGCCTAACCTGAATACCAACATGGCTGCAAATGTTGCAATTAACGTAACCAAGATGTCAGGAACGCCGGAGAGGAAGGCTTAAAGCGTCTTGCTGCGGGAATGGAGAGGCAGATGTGATTTGAGCCGAGATGACTTTTTGGTTTTAGGGAGGGAAAAAAACCCTCCTCCTGTCCCCCATTTCACCACCTCCATCTGCTCCTGCTTGATGGGATCTTGAGTATCATCTTTACTTAGGGGAAAGCACTTTGAAATATATACGACTTAAAAATGCATTTGAATGTTTTATACAGAGGTCGTTCGAGCATCAGTCAGGTGAATGAGAGGTTTGATGTTTTCCCTCTGAATTTAAAGCAAATTGCACATTTCATCTCTACAGGGTGGGGATAATGCATTTGAATGGTTGGATTAAAAATATAAATATAAAACAGGAGACGCCGTATTACACACAAACATGGATACGTGTAAAAATCTCGTTTATAGGTGGAAAGTTTCATCATCCACACATCCTTGAGATCGTTATCTAGATGTTTGCTGTCTGCATTGATATTTCCACCTCTCAATTTAAAGTGCCTGTGACTCCATATTTAAACCACTTTATATTAAACAGGTGTAATCTTTGATGCCTCTAGATCAGCGTTGCACCATTATAACTCAAAATACGCTGTAATTATTTCCTAACGAGCAACTCAGAGATCAGAAGAAAGCGCCGCCTTCCGGTTCTGCTGGGTTTCTCCTTATTTGGCAGCCTGGCACTTCTGCTGCAGTAGGGGGCAGTGTCGTCGTGTGAAAGAGAAATGAAACTGAAACTAAACACTACACGGTCTATGGGCAATGGCGGCGGCACTGCCTCGCTCCAGGTGTCGTGAACGTGCATGTGGGAGGAGAATTTACCATATAAGCAAGTCCGGATCACTATGACCTCATAGCGGGCTGGAGTGAAAAAAACTGTTTGAAACCTGGGTCTGAAATCTTGAAGAGCTTCTCACTGGCTGTACTAGGAGACAGATGGACGCCGTTTTCTGCTCTTTCTGGCAGGTTTAAGGTGAGAACTCAACGTTGCAACATGATAGATAAGTCAGAAAACACGGAAACCGATGTCATGGGCACTTTAAATATTTAGTCACTTTGTTTTATCTGTCAGTGAGGGAAGCCATTCTGATTGGCTGTTCCTGGTATTGTTCATAATTTTTTTTTTTTTACCAATATTTTAAACACGTAGGGGATGTGTAAACTCCAGAAAACATGTGGAGGACTAAAAGAGTTCTGTGGGTCAATAAAAGTTATCTATCTATCTATCTATCTATCTATCTATCTATCTATCTATCTATCTATCTATCTATCTATCTATCTATCTATCTATCTATCTGTCTGTCTGTCTGTCTGTCTGTCTGTCTGTCTGTCTGTCTGTCTGTCTGTCTGTCTGTCTGTCTGTCTGTCTGTCTGTCTGTCTATCTATCTATCTATCTATCTATCTATCTATCTATCTATCTATCTATCTATCTATCTATCTATCTATCTATCTATCTAACTATCTATCTATATCTATCGAAAATTTTCTAACTCAGAGAGAGAGAAATCTTTCTGGAGTTGATCACACTTTTAGTTTGACCCCTGACCTTTAGGATTCTGTTTAAAGTTATGTTTGGATTTAAAAATAAAACAGGTTAATGAGACTTTATATTTTATCGTGTCTTGTTGTAACATGACCTGCTGCTTTGTGTCTTTTACAGTAAAAACATGAAAACTAGATTTTGATTATTTTTTCTGTTCTCAGGGACTCTAGAAGGGCGGGTATACTCTTTGCGGTATAAGCACAAACAACATTCAGGACCTGTTCCCCGACCCGAAGGTGCAGGGAAGCTAACCTTTCGCCCACCAGTCTTCAGTCTTGGTGCTAACAAACAGCTCACCTCAGCCCTATGCTTCTCACCTGGATCAACTCCAGTAAAGAAGAGTGTTCACCCACTCTCTAGGACTCAGGTTCCAGAGCCAACGCTATGTGTCGAGGTGAGTCCGACTATATCTAGCCGGTACCGCTCAACCTCCTCCACAAGCTCCAGCTCCTTCCCAGAGAGGTGGCATTCCATGTTCCAACAGCCAGTTTTTGTGTCCGGGGATCGGACCGCCAAAGCTGTTCTCTTCTCCTCCTGCAGGTGGTGGTTCCACAGTTGCATGTGCCCATGTATCCGGTTCGGACTGGACCCGATCGGGCCTTATGGGAAAAAGCTTGGCCACCAGGCGCTTGCCCACGGGCCCCAACCCCAGGTCGGGCTCCAGGGTGGGACCCCGGGTACTCGAACTCTCAGATCTAAACTCCATGAAAGGTCTTCTGAACTGCTCTTTGTCTCGCCCTTCACCTAGGACCAATCTACCATGAGAGACCCTACCAGGGGCACAAGTGCCCCAGACAACAGCTCCTAGGACCACTAGGGCACTCAGCCTCCTCCACCACGATAAGGTGGCGGTTCAAGGAGGAGCATACCACAATCATCAAACCATTTTTTCTCTCACAATATGGCAAAATATATCTACACTTGTTTCATTCTTCATTGCAAGGTTCCGTCCAGTTGTTGAAGCACAAATTGTACAAAGAATTTTAGCAATTTATTGCCATCTGTGCGTTTTTGTCTTAGGATATCAGAGCAACATGAAAAGACACAACGGGGGGCTTTTTTCTGCTGCTTGTTCTTGACTTTGGTTTGGTGCATAAACCCCCTTAGTGTTTTCAACAAACTACACTTTTGTCCCACACACCCACATGAACATATAAGACAAGTTTTTTTTATTTAAAAAGAGGCTAAATTGGTTTCAAAATAGTTCTTGAAAGCAAGTTAGAGCAGAATTGAAAGCACCATCATCCCCTCAGTTTTCCTCTTTCACCTTCGTTTTGTTTTTATACCTCACACCGTACGTAGTTCTGTGCAGTTAAGGAGAGCTTTTGTGCTCCCTGGAGATCACTGGTGTCACTGTTTGCACATTCTGGTTTGTGTGACATTGACCTGTGGGTGACAGTAAAGCTCCATTCTCTGGAGGGTTAGGTGCTGCTGAGAGGACCACAGTGACGTCATGCAGGACAGAATGGATTTACTTTAACGATTAAGGCTGATAACGGCCTGACCGTCCACACTGACACGACCATCTGTAATGTAGTTAAGAATAAATTCTCTTTGTTCTCCATTACAAATACAGCCATGTAGAATGCTACCAACCAGACAGCAGCCGTACCAAAACAGATATTTTATCTATATGTTCATCATCTTGACGGGCTATCTGATTATTGCTGTTATGGTCCAGTGGGCATGTTAGAATGTAAGCTGCGTGGGGGAGCAAGCTTTGCCTTCCAATATCGTCTGGTCTCAAAGCTGCCTCAATAATGCATGAAGATCAATACACTGTGGCTTCGTGAGTGAGGCCTTGCAACTCTGTGCCCATATCAAGTATTCCTGCCAACTGCTCCACCGTTTGAAAAGATCTATGTTTTTGGATTTCTCCAGCCTCTGGGGAGAGCAGACTGCTGGTTGGACACTAGAACTGCTATTGTTAGAACAAAAACAAGGCTAGCTGTGTTGTTTTGGACATGTGAGACATTTGCAGTCTTATGGCACTATTGGATGATAGCTTTTACAGAAAACGTTCAAAAAGACGAGGCAGTTTATCAATAAACCATTTCAGCTTTACTTTTCTCCAAAGTTCATGTTCAAATAATTCACAGTTTAAAGATATGTCTGGTGTATTTATTGTTTTATGAGAACTTTGGTGTGTTTGGGTCATAAAACAGGCCTTTGATGTCCACTGCTGCTTTCACCCCAGTATACCTCACTGGAGATTAAAGTCAGAAAGTTTAGATTTATGATGAGACAAAAAAAAAAATTAAGCTTAACTATTAAACCAAGAATGATGTTGAAATGCTGATGAAAAGTCCAAAAATCAGGTGTTATGGATGGATGAATTGATTGAATGGTTGATTGATTCCCATAGGGCAATTTGATTTCAAGCATAGCCTAAAGGAGCAAACCCTGAACCAAACTCTTTTTGGATTTTATTATTTTCGGGGCTGAGTGTTATGTTTGTGCTTTTACTGGGAAAATTTAAAAATAAAGACAGTAGGCATTCTTGCATCAGTCTGAGATATTGACTCTGACAACTCAACCCTTCAAAATAAGAGTCTCAAACATGCACACATACCTCAAAATGCTTAAAAATATATAATTCTTGTTCTCCAGTAAAACTCAATCTGCAATCTAAACTGCTAAAATGTAAACACAAAAAAATGAAGGTTGAATACAGCTCCAGACCTATGTTTTAGTGCATGTCTATGAGCTAAATGATTGTTAAAAATGATTAAAACCAGTGTATTCCAGCTTAGTAGAGAGTGTTCTTTCAAAACAGAAACTAAGCAACTTTTTCCTGGTGTTTTGGAGACTTTTGGACTTGTAAAAAAGCATGTATCATTCTCAGTTTCTCATGCATTGATTACTGCAGTGGACCCCTCCCCTGTCCCAGAGCACTCACTGGCAGCCCAGTCCAGAGGAGATGTCCCCTCTATGCTGCTGCTGGCTGATCCTGTTCTGCATACAGCCACTCAAGTAATGGAGGAAGCTGAAATTTTTACATATAAAAATAATTTATATCAAGATTTGTTGACAAAAAGTTTATTTGTGCTTCTAAACATAATTTGGGAGTTTTTAAACTCACTTTTTGTCTCTCTATCACAATTATTCATCTCCTAGCATCCATTACAATTACATGAAGATTTAGTGATGATGTAATCCAGTCAGGTTCAGTAGCACAATGGTGTTCACCTTCTTGTGTTTAAAATGGTATATTTTGATGTTTTTCTCAACACCCTGAATTTACTCTTAACATTTAGACTTTATTCTGGAATAAATCCCTTTAAATTTATCTCAGCATGTCAACTTTAATCTTGAAACCAGAAATATAAAACCACATTAGTCTTTTTCTTCTTCATTGTGTCCCTAATACGCTGTCAAACTGACAGAACATGTACTGTTTAACAGGAAAATTAAAGAAACTAAGTCATTCTAAAAATGGCATACTCATTTCCCATTGGGCAGCAGCCCTCTGCTGTATGCCTGTTCTGTCTGGAATAATGACCGTAACGTTGAAAACACAATGGGAACTGCCTCATACAACAATGCTGATTTGCTGTTGCAGTGAAGGCATTCATCACAGTCACACGCAGTACCTTTTAAGTTTTGTGTGACTTTCCCAACCTGACGAACTGTTAAACCCAACAAGCCCCTGGCCGCGCTCCCCGCTGCCTAATGGCCTACTCTAATGGCTGTTTGTCTTCTTTCATGGTAATTGGGGAGCAACCGACACTGCGGCAAAGTCTACGGTCTCCTCTCTGCTGAGGTCCTCCCGCTCCCCTATCCCCCTCTGGGCCCTCTGCTTTGTAGGTGCCAGTTCTTGCTCTAATGATTTCATAATTGCTGTTTCCCCACACAGTGGACAATGGCTGCTGAGGGTAGCCGTGGAGATGAGTCGGACATCAAATCAGGAACACTGTAATGATGCATAAAAATAAAAACAGTCATCAAAGCAGAAAGGATTTCAGTCTCTTTTTTGATTTTTGTCTTCCTCTGACATTTTTTTAAACTGTTGAACCACCTGGTTATTCATGACAGAAGTAAATGGAAACAAATCTTGGTCTGTATGGGAACTGACACCTTTCCCAATTATGATTATACACTTAAAAAATAATATTTCATGCACCAGTTTTTTTTTTTCCAAGTCCTGTTTTTTTACAGCTCACAAAGACCGGCTCCTTTCCTCTCCGCTCCCTCTCAGGAGCGAGATAGAGCAGCTTCGTTTGAACAATCATTTCTCAGTCGAGCCGAATTCATGCTGACACTCTAGTTTGCACAGTTTGCTTTCTGAAAACTTCCTTCTCCCTCTTTTTAATCCTCTGAGGGGGGAGGCAGGGGAAGGGAGAGAGAAAGAAGGAGAGGCCAGCATTGAATGCTGACAGGGACATAACTTGCTTTCCCTGCATACCTTGTTTACAGTCTTGCTTTCTGCTGCTATACCCTCCTCTCTCAATGGAGCCATAAAAAACAAATAGGGGCTTTTAGAGAAATTGCCTGTACACCGAAGATTAATAACAGTTGCACAAGTTCACCCGAGAAAGTCTCCAGAGGGAAGAATGATATTGGAAGATTAAAAGTGCCACATCCCTAAACTGGAATGAGTCAGTGCTGAGGCCACTTTCAGACCAGCTTATTGAGAATCAAGGCCCTGGTCCACCTGCCAGTCAAAGAGCATCATTAAGTATTTACCTCTCCTTGAGGCTCCACTGCAGGAGTATAATGATGAGCAGAGGGTGTGATCAATCCTCTTTGTCTACAAGGAGGTGGCTTGAGAGCTGCATCAGAAAAAACCCAGGGTGTTTTATTGGAGGTTAGGTCATCTTTTAACTGTTTTTTTTTCATCCTTAAAAAGAAGTAAAGATTTGTAATTTGACCTGCAATTATTGAATAAAAACGAAGGAACTGTAAATCTGTTGGCAGCCATTGGACTTACAGTAAATTATTGCTGATAGAACAATACAGAGTCAGTAAAAGAGCTGCAGAATTATATGATCTCATGATGCTAATCAAAAATCAGCACTGGATCAAATCAAAACTGGCAGATATTTATCCTAATGTTGACCCCTGTTGCCCTTGGTGTAAGGGAATACCTGCAAATCATATTCATATGTTCTGGTCATGCCCAGCACTTTTCACTTTTTGGGAAA